>CAUYPK010033264.1:0-21099 GCA_963574355.1 Loris lydekkerianus
AGAATATGTTCCAGCTCCATCCATGTAAACATGAAAGAGGTAAAGTCTCCATCTTTCTTTAAGGCTGCATAGTATTCCATGGTGTACATGTACCACAATTTGCTAGTCCATTCATGGGTCGATGGGCACTTGGGCTTCTTCCATGACTTAGCAATTATGAATTGGGTTGCAATAAACATTCTGGTACAGATGTCTTTTTTATATTGTGACTTTTGGTCTTCTGGGTATAAACCTAGTAAAGGAATTACAGGATCGAATGGCAGGTCTATTTTTAGGTCTCTAAGTATTCTCCAAATATCCTTCCAGAAGGAACGTATTAGTGGGCATTCCCACCAGCAGTGTAGAAGTGTGCCCTTTTCTCCATATCCACGCCAACATCTCTGGTTTTGGGATTTCGTTGTGTGGGCTACTCTTACTGGGTTAGGTGATATTTCAAAGTAGTTTTGATTTGCATTTCTCTGATGATTAAGGATGATGAGCTTTTTTTCAACATATTAAAGAAAAAGCAGCATCTGAGTGAGATGCCAAGAACTAGGTACAATTTTACTAGAGAGCAATAATAGCTAAAATTGCATTGTTGAAATATGAACCATACACTAATCTATGTTTTTTATGTGTGCTAAGTGATGTAATTTTTACTATAATATATGCTAGTATAATATAGTAAATATAATATATACTAGTATAATATGCGATTTATTGATGATGAAAATGAGACACAGAATGATTTTTCTTTCTCCACCAGAGAAGAGATAGGCATAAACTTCTCCAGAAAGGAAGAAAATATATGATATAAAGTTTGAGTTATATAGGCCTATATTTAGTAAAATAAATTGTGAGGTACTCATTTTAACTCAATAAATAATAAACCTGTTCTAACGTGCAAAATCATTATTTCAAAATGGAAAAATATTATTATTTCAAAATTCATAAGATGCATTTTCTATTTGGTAATATTTAATATTATTTAAATAAGCCATAGTAAGTATTCATCTGTTGCATTCAATGTTGCTTTCTAAGATAAACAATTGTAGCCGCTTTAGAAAAGAAAGTGACTCTCTGGGAATAGAGAAGAATGAAGAAGCAAGCAAGCTTTATATCAATGTATGTCTCAAAAAAAAACAGAGAAGAAAAGCAGTTAACTATATGTGACAGTAGTTACATGCCTTAGTCTTAGTCTTCATGACTAAGACCTAATAGACAAAGAGCATGTTGAATTTCATAATTTAATCATTCTAAACAATGTTCATGTACACAGCACATCAAAAAGTTAACATTATTGTGAGGTAAAATATATCCACTTCCCTATTATTTAATGGGAAAGAAAATTTCATCATAAAAGAGATGTTTTAGGTGGTGTTTGTTGCTCAAAGGAGTAGGGCACCATATGCTGGAGGTGGCAGGTTTAAAACCAGCCCCAGCCAAAAACTGCAAAAAAAAAAAAAAAAAAAAAAAAGATCGGCAAATTTTTCCATATCACCCACCAGAATGGCTGTTGCACTAACTGAAGTGTAAGATTATTTACTCCCTGAAGCCAGCTTAAAACTGAGATGGTTTTTAACCCAAAGATTTCTATCTTTTGCAAATCAGATGAGTTTAAAATGCCTGCTGATTTCAGAAACAGATTCACAGCTGGCGCATCATGAGTCATGAAATACAGTGAGAACCCTCCCAGCACCTTCCCTCACTGACATTTGAAAAGCAGTGGATTTTTTTACTCCTTTGGAGAATTGTCTCATTTTTACCTCTGATGTTGACATCCAGCCTTACAATATGTAGGGAAGATAAATGAACAATAATTATATATTAAATTCGAATTTGTGAGCTCATATAATTGTAGATTCCCATTCAGGAGATACACAAAGGACACTACAATGTCACGTGCCACACCATTTTTCACGGGCGAGTGTATGGCCAGTCACAGTTGTTATAATTCCCTAAATATTAAAAACAGATCGGAAATCATTCACTTTGCACAGGTCTCAGAATTTATGTAGTTAGATGCCCTAAAACCAATCTCTTTATTCTTTCTGAAATTAGAACTTCTCCCCAAAGGGGAACTATACATGAGGCAGTTTAAAGATGGCATTAACTGAGCCCTCAAAGAGAAGAATCATTATAACCTACTAGGCTGCAATGGCAGAGGGTCCTATAGTGAAAAGAAACTCATATAATTGCAGAAGAGACAAAGTAAGGCATAGAATCTGTTCATTGACCAAACATAATAGTAAAAATTAACATTTATTAAATTCCTGGTAGGAGGCAAGTGCATCATAGGTATCAACTTTAAACTGTACAATAGCCTCACACTGTAGGTGATGGGGTGTTCAAAGCACAGCCATGGAATGTGCTCCTGAGAAAAGGTGACGTGTTCAGTAATTCACAACATCAGGGGAGACTTCAGAATTCTATATTAAAAAATTCTATATTATATTCCAGTCTTGAAACTGGACTTTATATAACTCTCTAGACAATATTAAAGGATAAGGGAACAGAGAATGCAATTATCTGGGGGTCAAGCCAAAGCCACCTTTGCCCTCTGGAGGCTGCCGGCCTACTAGCCTGGGCAGCACTGGGACTCACCCACTTCTGTCTGACTCCAGTGATGTGTTTGTTGTTCACTGACTCACACTGCCTCCTAAGTTATCAGATTCAACATTCAGAATCACATTAAAGTGGAACTTGGGGTGATTTCTAAAGAGTAAGACTGAGTTATAAAAGCTTTGTCCCTAAAAAAGGGAAGATGGATAGCAAATTGTTCCTTTAGTCTGAAAACTCTCTGTTGCTTTCTCCAAAGCTGAAGGCTATCACCTCCAATCACTTTATCTCATGCATGTCACCTCTGCTTCCCTATGGTCTCTTGGACCTGCTCTCACGGCTCTGAGCTGATGGTCACACTGAGCCCGTAGTACTGCAGGGAGCCCACATTCAGTGCGGTGGCTCTGTGGCCTGCTGTGGCCATAACCCCAAGCTTCCCATTGGTCTTATCCAGTGGAAATTGCACAGCTGTAAGTCCAAAATCCCTTTCGTTAGCAGAGTGACAACAGTGTCGTGATCTGCCTTATGCTCCAATTCAGAAAGATGTGATAAACAGCCAGAACAAATCATAAAAAGGAAAAAAATATGTATTTTCATGTACCACAGTGATGTTTTCTGGGTTATCTCTGGATGGGGTTGCCAAATGAAACACAAGATGCTTGGTTAAATTTGAATTTTAGATAAGCAATGTATAATATTTTAGTATGAGTGTAAATATCTAAGTAAGTATTAGTATAATGAATACTACTATAAGTATGTTCATGCAATATTTGGGATATACTTATAGTATTATTTAACTTCATCCTATGTTTTATTTTCTAAACCAGGAATCCTATCTACGTACTAAGTATAAAACCCAGTCTGTGACCTCACAGAGCTCAAACTGGGTACATCAGATATACAAACCTCAATCAAAAAAGAAAAATGGTAAATTCTTTGTAAAGGTATAATAAAGCGATTTGGGATCACAGACAAGGAAGTGAATCTCTGGGAAAGGAGAAGAATGAAGACATAAGCTTTATACCAATGTTTTTCTGTTTTACAGCTGAAATCAAGTCAGTAGACAAATGGCATATGACAGGCATAAGGAGCTTGCTACATATTTATGAATTAGAGCACAAATCAGGCTAAAGTAGCTAATCACCCAAGATACTACAGAAAATACCATGAGAGAATCTATGATTACTTCTGAAGTCTGTACATAGTTTTATCTAAGAGACTTCACTCATTGCCTCTTACACTGTTCAGAGAGGTTAGATTGCTTTATCTTCCCCCAAACCAGGGTAGAGTCAAGTGTTCGCTTATGTCCATTGAAGTACTTTATATATACTCTGATTACAATACTCCTCACATCTGTTAATATTTCTGTGTCTGCATTTAGACTATACATTTCTAGTGCAATCAGACTTTGTATTCTTTTCTTTTCAGTCCTCTGTATATCCTCAGCACCTATCAACAAGTGGCATAATATAGGTCCTCAGCAAATACTGAACTGACTCTGTTGGAATTAGGTTGAAAGGGAAAATAAAGTGTTAAAAATTGAAATGATAATTATGCCCATGCTTTTGGGTGTTTTTGTATTCACATGCATGCTTTTTAACAACATACCACATAGGCCTATAGCCTATGTCAATTATTGTAATGGTAAACAATGATGATAATGAAAATAAAAATGAAATTTTCATAATATAAGTAGAATTTGCAAACTAAAAATACAATAGCAGAGAAGAATTTTTACTTATGTTGCAGCATTTTGCTACAACTTTTTATAATTTTAAATTGTCTGACTTCCAATTTTTTAATATCTCCAATCACTTTATCTCATACATGTTACCTAAACTGCTGAATAAATTATCACCCTTTATCCTGCCAAATAAAATTCCTTTAGTTTTTTCTACATTACTGTACTTTTTTCCAATAAAAAATGAAATATTATATATGAATACAAAAACATATAGCCCCATGGAAGCCAGAGGAATTAATTTATATTAATTGATTATAGTTGTTTGGCTAAAAACAGATTTACTGTTTCTCTTCAATTTTTATTTCCCAATTTCAGCTACTTTTTGCTGTTGGCCTTCCTCCAAGCAAATTTACTAACTTCTTACCCCTTATTTCCACCTTCTCAGTATTAAGGCAAAAGTGCATGTGTGTGTTTCAGAGAGAGGCTTGAGAGTACAGCATGGAGTAATATTTAAAAATGTTAAGTTTGAATATGCATAAATATAAATATACATTCATATATAAAATGTGTGTATATATATATACACACAAAAACACATATACATACATAGATTTATAAAAGAAGGCACTTAAACATGTAGCATGAGATGACAAACTATGTGTGTATATACATAATTATGCTTGAAATCAAAGTTTGAAAGTAAGCAGGGGTGGATTCATCTGTGTTTTGGAGAATACTAGGTACACTTAATAAATGTTAAATAATAGTAATTTGATTCTATCCATTTATACTCTATCTGAAATTAAGCAATGGGGTGTCAAATTATGTATCAAATGGTTTTTATTAGGTTATATTTTCCTAGGGAGCAGGTGGAAGATTTACAATGAGTTATGCATCACAGATCTTCCCCTGAGCAACCTACCATGCAGTTCAAATAGATAAATTTCTGACCTAAACCCTGCAGGGAGATTGTAATGGACAAAATCAGTGTTCAGCCTGTCTGCTTTTGCTTTCTTTTTCTCTTCCTCTTCCTCAATCTCATCACTTCTTTTGAAATAAATGAAGCCTTCTACATTTTGAGCAAAATGATTCTTGCACTTGGAACTGGTAAAATTTCTTATGCCAATTGTAAAGTTGGATATCACAAACTCCTTAATGAGTTTCTTTGTATGTATTTGAGCTATATTTTGTTGATATGTATTCTCTTAGTTTGGATTTAAGTGCACCTTATGATTTAATTGGCAACAGTAAAATGTATACTCTTTCTAAAGGAAAGTGATGGAGAGATGGCAATTGTTTTCTTTGAAAAACATGTAGAAAAATCATGAAGCTACACAGCTATGATTTAATTTAAAAAGTACAAAAAGTATTTATTGGAAAAGTTTAGAGTACAACTTGTGTCATCTGAGCTAACTTTCTAAAGGGTCTGTCTGTATTTTGTTTCTATCATGAAGTTCCTGAAATATGCTGCAACACATGATGATGAGGCAGCCTCCTGCTCAGAGGTCTACTCTTCTATTTTTCTTTGTAAAACTATGCAGTCAAGACTCAATGTTGGTTTGGACCAAGATGATAACAGAGGACTTCAGAGTCTTCTACAGCGGACTAGTTTTGTGTGTTATATTCTGGGTTGTTTACAAAACATACATTCTCCCCTCCTTCATTATTAAAAGAACCTCACTCTTATTTAGGATAAAAATGTGTCTTGATTCAACCCTTATTTCTTCTGCCTCCCTTGCAGCTGCAAAGAGCCACATGAACCAGTTCTGGTCAATAAAACATGAACAGAAATTATTATGTGATGTCACAGGAACAATTGGTAAAAGCATATTTACATATAACGTTCTTTGGTTCATAGGTCTTTGCCCTTTTCCATTTTCTTTTTCCTTTGGAGGAGAAATGTAAAGTTGAAGAAGGAGCAGCTATGTTGTGAGAACGAGGAGTTGTCTTCATCTGTTTCGGTTATGATAACCAAGTACCATAGGTTGGGTGGCTTACCCCACAGACCAGAAGTGGGGAACCTGCATTCTTCTCATTTCAATATTGTTCTTTTGTTAAGCACCATCGGAGACAAAAAAGCTTCATCTTTTTCTACTGCACCCCTTGAAAGAAAAGGATTTATCCTGTAAAATTTGGATTCATAAAAAAGGCAATGCTTAAGGACTTGGAAGGCCACATGTGGAAGGCCTGAAGGTTGCAGATTCCAGGGCAGTTGGCATGCTGATTAGGCATCTGGTGAGACAACACTTTCTGGGTCATAGATGGCCACCTTATCAGTGGGTCCTCACATGGTTTTCTCTTCTTTCACCTTCTTAATGACGATTACTACCTCACTTTATACTTGTTTCTGACTTTTGTCCACTTCAACAATTTCAGCTAGACTTTGATATTTGTTTCATTTTTATACGTCTGATGTCTAGAACAGTACCTGACACATAGTTTACAGCCCATTATGCACTAGTTGAATGAATGTGTGAGTAAATGGCTTCTCAAATCCCCTATCATTTTGATTATGTTTCTATTATTTACATTTGTTTTGTTAATTCTTAAACTATGGCATGCAAATCTCAATGTTGATTTCCAGATATGGTTAAATTTAAAAAGCTGCTATGTTTCTTTCAAGGAGGTAATTAATATTGGAGATTTTCTGTTTTCTTTATCATTCAATTGATTCATATAATCAGGTAATTATAACCCCTGATATCTCCTACCTCCTGGATTGTATTGTTACACCCTATCTCCTTAATCCTATATTTACATTGCATTATTATTATACAAATTTCAGATCTTATAAGTAACTAAAGAATGAATAGTATAGTATTTTGGTCAATGGAAAGTACAATATTGAATGGACAGTAAAATATTTTAAATTAATTTGTATTACTTGAGTTCTCCAGTTGAGATTTTTAAACTGTGTACAATGAATATGATCTAGAGAGAACTAACATGCCATTTTATAAGGTATTGCTTTGCCTTTGCATTATTTTGCATATTAAAATATTTTTCATGTGTTTCCTCCTTTTCTCAGATACACATTTTCTATTGTGTGAATTCCTATAATTTTCCTTAAATCTTTTCCTAAAAATGCAATATGTTTTGTAAGAAAAAAGGAAGAAAGTAAGAAAGAAAGGAGGGAGGGAAAGCAAAGAGAGAAAAAGAGAATGAAAAAGGGAAGAAAGGAGGGAGGGAAGGAAGAAAACAAGGAAGGAAGAAAAAAGGGAAAGAAGAATGGAAGGGAGGGAAGGAAACACTGATGCACTGTCTGAATATCTTGCAATTAAGACTTTATGAAGATTCTTGTTCTGACAACACAAGAAGACTTCAGTGAAGGTCATTTTTTCCCCTTTAGAATGATTCCACCTGTGTTTCATTCTGAAGTAAAAATTACCTCAAAGAGAATGGTCTTCAAGGTTCTCTTTAGAACTGATGATGTTCCCAAATCACCCAATCTCTCTGCCTTGCTGATTATAACCTACCTGGATATTTCTGTCTCCTAATATTACACCACTGCTTTAGCCACTTGATCAAGCCCTGTTAAGTGCATTAAGGGGACTTACACTTGTCTCACTTCGGGGAAGGCTTGTGCTGGCCTCAGTACTAACCCAGATAGCAGCATTATGGATTTATGGAAGAGCGTCAATATACAATTGTGCTTATTGGCTGAAGATGCCTTAAAGCCCAAGACATTGTAGGCATGCTAGAAGCCATAATGGGGTGAAGCAGTCATTGACTTCAGGGCTTTTTCCATGAATGACACAGAAGTCAGTAATATATTAAATGTTGCGAGGAAAGTTGGTAGGGAAACTCTGATGTGATTGAGGACAATGTCAAGGAATATCTAGGTAAGTATAAAGAAACCCTTACAGACAAGGAACTCAAAGATCTGTTGAAATATTCTATGGGCGATGATGGTGGTGGTGCTGATGATGATGTCAATGATGAGGCAGATTTTGTGGAGGCAGAGCTCTCAGTTTGGATACTGCAAAAATTTACATCAGTGTTTCAACAGGCAGAGGTGTTAAAGAACATATCCTTAAGTATAATTCTTTTGTAGAATGAAGCTTCCATATCTCTCAAGAGATAACAACATGCCAACAACTGCTGCATAATTTGATTATGAAAAGGGTAAAGAGAAACATATTCCTATAATAATGTTTCTAAACAAAGCATTTATAATTATGAAGCTTTTACCTCCAATACTTGAAAAATCCTCAGCTCTCAACATCCACAAATCTTCACATTAGTATTATTGGGGCTACTCCAAAGCATTTGCGTAGATGATCCTTTTGATGTCCTATCAGAAGGATCAAGTTAACTTGATATTTCATTAACCAATGAAGCATACAGCACCACACATTTTATGCCTCATCACACTGGCACTACACAGCAATGATCATCATTATCATCACCATATAATGATTATCAAGAAATAGGAACCAGGACTTAGGTGAGTGTTAATACATCATTTTGGTTTATTGAAAGAAATAAATTTATAAATGTTTAAAAAAATAATTGCTACATTGTTGTTGACATACACTATATAGTTAGATCTGTTCTTATTGTGTACAGACTTTTTTCCTTTGGTTATTTCCTAGATGATACAGTTTAACAGCTATTTACATATAGCCTGCATTGTATTAGGTATTATAAGTAATTTAGAGATGATCTACGTGCATAGGAGGATGTGCATAGGTTATATAAAAATACTGCACCATTTCATATGAAGAACTTCAGCAATTCTTGGATTGGTCTTGGAACCAATCATTCATAGATATTGAGAAATAAATTCACTGAAAAGAAGAAAAAAAATGCTAACCCAGAAAATCTATATTTTAGAAAAGAAAAATTAATTAAAGTCACAGAAAAATTAGTAGTATTTTAGACATACAGATGTTGGATTCACTTATCACCAGCAGGCCTATACTATAATAAATATTAAAGAAAGTCCTTTGGTAGAAGAAAATTGCTACTACATGAGAATATAGGTATTCACAAAAAAATTTAAAACCACTTGAATAATAATTATACCAGTAAATATATAATATTTTATTATACAATCTCTTAAAAATAATTGACTTTTAAATAATTCCCAACTGAATATGAAAATAACAACAATGTACTCTTTTATCTTAAAAATACATGTAAAGGTAAAATTTTAACAAGGACAACACAAAGATCAGTAAAGGAGAAATGGAGATAAATTCTTCTCAAGTTTCCAATTATAATTAAAATGATATAATATCAACTAAAGGTAGATGGTGATAACTTAAAAAGATAACTTATGCTGAATAATGAATAAATTAAATATGCTGACATATATAGGTAATAAGTTGATAAGTGAGTTGAAATGGAATCATTAAAACAAAAACTTAATACAAACATAGAAGGAGAAAAAGAAGAAAAGAGGAACTCAAAAAAGAGATGGGACAAATCTGAAATAGATAGCAATAGACTTAAACCTACCCAGTCTAATGATCATTCTAAAAGTAAATGGTTTAAATTCCCATAGTTAAAATGAAGATTTTTTAAAATAGAATTCAAAAGTGTAACCCGACTCATGCCTTTTATAAAAATGTATTTTAAATACAAAGACACAAATAGGTTGAAAGTGAAATATGAAAACAGATATAACATGGTACCATGAAATAAAAGGAAGATTAAGTGGTTTAATTGACATCAATTAAGGTAGATTACCAAGAAAATAATATTACTAGAGATAAAGAAGGTCATTTCTAATAATAAAAAGGGATTTTTTTGTTTGTTTTTTTAATTTCAGAATATTAAGGCAGTACAATTTTTTTTGTTTGTTTGTTTTGTTTGGGTTCTTTTAACATATATAATGCTGAAGTCAGGGATTTTAGTGTGCCTGTCCCCAGAATAGTGCTCTTTGTATCTTATATGTAAGTTTTTATAATTCAGCCCCTTTCCGATCTCTCCCAATCTTGATTTTTAAGGTCCTTTACATCTCATTGTGTGTGTGTGTACCAATAATTTATTTCTAACTAATAATGAGAAGATACGGTGTTAGTTTTTCAATTCTGAGATACCTCACTTAGGATAATAACTCTTTCTTGTACCATAATATGTTTAAAAATGCTAAAATGTCTTTGTAACACAAAACAAGTACCTAAATATAAACAAATAAAAATTTAAACTAAAGAATTAAATGAAAGAATTTTTTCCTCAAAGTTTGGGCCAAACACAGGAGTGTGCATTATACATGGTAAAATACAGAATGTTTGGCATGGATTTAATACTTACGTGATTTTACATGAATAACACTGCCTTATAAACCAAGAGAAATTCTGTTTTATTTTTTGAATGTCAGTAACACTTATCACCATTTTAAAGAACTACATCACTATCAAAAACACTCTTCCTCTTGTATTTCCCACACTATTAACCTCAGCACTTCCTTTTCATAACCAGTGTTTTGTAAGAATTCCATTATCATGAAATAAAAGTCATAGGTAATATAACATGCCTTTATACATAATATTAAATTTCCATGAGGTTTTCGAGTTTAAAACACGTTTGAAATGTTTGTAATTTTTAAGACTATTACTACTGAAAAATGGAGGAGGGAAAGAAAAGAGGGGAAGGAGGGACAGAGAGAGGGAGAAAGGCAAGGAGAGGAGAGAGAAAAATTATTTTGAAAAGCTAAGCAGATATTTGATTATTTGGGGCCTTCTGAAACATTGTTGGGAGTTTGAGGATTTTATTTTTAAAATAGTACTAGGACAGACCATGCAGTTCATGAACTTATCTAGAAATAGTGCTACACATCTCATTGCTGATATCATTATGATCACCTTAGAAGTTCTCCCCTTGGGGAGCTATGCACCAATGCCTGCACTTAGTCCACCCTTAAAAGCTTTTTCGAGGATGACTTCACAAACTTAATTGTGAGACCTGTATACCTATAGCACTCATGGCCATTCCAGGAAAAGAAAGTTTCAAAATTGCTTTGAAGTGTTGACTAGGTGCTAGGATCAGTGCACAGGTTCCCAAGGGAAGTACTTCGAAGATGATCATAGTGATATTCAACAATGAGGTATGTAGCAATTTTTCTAGAAGGAGTTTGCAAACTTAATTGTCTGATCTTGTATGTTGCTATGTGAAGGTTATAAGCAAGAAAGTGTCAACAGCCCTTTAGTCAAAAAATAAATTAAATGACGATGTGCCATACTTTGATCTAATAGAGAAAAAAAGGCAGAGAAATAAAGCCCTCTTTCATGTAGCTTACATTTAGCAAGGAAAGACAGACAGTAAATAATAATGCCTTTTTCTACTAAATGTGAGATTTATGAGGAAAAATATATTTTATTTTCACTTTTCTTTTTGGTGAATATGTATTTGTAATAGGCATTTTCTTTTCTTTTTTTTTTTTTTTTGCAATGTTCAATTCTACTCACACTCTGCATTAAACACATTTTGTTTGTGACACTTTAAGACAATGGGTGGTTCAAATCTTTAAGAAAAAAAAAGTTTATTAAAGGAAGGTTAGTCTTTATTGCCTCAACTGCTTCTGAGGCCATAATTGGTACTTAACACCAACCTCCCTTAAACACATAATCAGACTTTTCACTCAGCCAACCTCTCAGCTAGTCTAAGTTGCTTAAACGGTATGGTAAGCAGATCTTTATCCCTGAAGGTCTGAACTCTTGGTTGCCTTGCCCTTATTAGTCTAGTCAACGGTTGCATTAATTGTCCTTTCTGTGTTAATCACTGGGCAAGGAAACAAGAGAGTCCAGTGAATCCATACAGCCCAGATATACTCCTCTTTGCAATTGCTATGCAGAAGTAACCCTAGATTCCTGTAACAATGAGGATAAACAAATTGTGCTGAGGAATACAGAGTGACCAAGCAGTATGTGAAACCCTCCTGTGTATGACTCCTGGTGGAAGAATGCCTCATTTTCCTTCAAGAACCAGTAGAGCCTTAATGAAAAATCACCCTAATTACCAAATCAACTATTATAAAATTTATCTTTATCTTAACCTCTGTGTTTTTTGGGAGAAAGTTAATTCTCATGAACAATAAACTCTATAGGACAATCCAAATTGTAAGGCTATACTAGTATTTTATTACATCCATGTCAAGTGTTGCTTGACTAATGTAAGCTGTTTACTATAGCTGTATTAAAACTTCCCTTTTGTTAATACATACTGCAGCATTTTTCATAAATTCTTAAAAAATATTAATATATAAAGTTCTATTTCAAATCTATTTGAAAGGATAATTTTATTATTTACCAACATTAATCTAAATTTCTAATTAAGTATTTTTCATATTAGTAGCCTTAAGTATTTAAAAAATTAAAATGTAGTATATTTTTACATCGATTAGAATAGCGAAATCATAAACATGAATATGCATTCTTTTCAAAATGTATATTTTGCATACACTATATCAGCTGTAGAATCAGATGCTGACAATATAAACACAAATTAGGCACAGTTAAGATGAAGAAACGACTTCTTTCTAAATTTCTTATTATAGAATATATAAAATTTAGAGAGATTTATATTTCTAAATCAGGAGATACCAAGATCTGTCAGAATAAATATCTTGCAGCATGAAATGAGTGAAGATTAAAGCCATGCAAAATGTTGGTAATGAGAACTGAAACCTGGCTCGTTTCCATTTTTATTAGAAATTTGAATTTAGCTTATGCTCACTTAGAAGTTCATTACCTTTTCAGACAAATCTAATCTATATTTTTAGGTCATTCTCCATCCTTTGCATTCATTCTCCCTAAGATCTAATGAAGTGCTGGCTCAGGAAAATCCTGTTTTCCCATCCTCATGTAATTAATATCCTTGAATGAACACATAGGTTATGGGCTTAAAGGCTTTAAAACAGAAGACACTGGGCAGGGATCTTCACTCTCCATGATGTAAAGGTATTAGGTTTAAAGTTTAGGGCAGATATATGTCTTTAGCATTTATAACTTTGTCATAAAAACATACAAAGAAACAAACAAGAGGACACAAAAGCATCTGCTTACTTCATCAATTTGACAGAAATATTAATAACCTCAAGCCCCATTCCCACTCCTCATGTTTGACTAGCACCTGAAAAGAGTAAGAATATACAAACTTCTGTTCTTGAACTTATCTAGGTGAAAAATGTCTGCCTAATCGGCACATTAAGGTCAATTTCAAATTTCATCTTCCCAAGAAGAACAATATTTTAAATCTTAGTGTAAAGCACCATTTCCCCCAAATTATTATACTACAAAAAGGAAATCATCCTAAGCTAAATTTTTTTATAAAGGCTTTAGTGATGCAGAGTACTCTCTTATTTATTTTGAAAGGAAGTCTTATATATTGAAGACAACTTAGCTAGAAAATTTTTCTAAAAGTAAGGGTCAAAGAGCTTCCAGAGCTCCCAAACCCCTTTGATTGAATATATTTTGAAATAAAAAGGGGAAAAAAGAAGCCAAGAAATTTAATATGAATTTGTTTTCCTTTTATTTTTAAGAGATGATATAAAACCACAGGAGTTATACATCTTTTTCTAAAAGGATGAAATAAGTGATCAAGTTGCAGAAATCACATGTATACACCTTCAGGACAAATAGAAACCCAACTTGCCTAAAGCATTACCACAGTTACTTGTGGCCTAAAATCAACTTTCCAGCTATAAATGGACACACAATTTCAAATATTGTCCAAGGATATTGGAAGCAAAGGCAAAGTGCTTTGGATAAGATATTATATGAGATACTGAACATGATTTTGGTGATTGCTATAGTTTGAATGATTTTGTACTTTCCAAAATTCTTGTTAATACTTAATCATGTTTTGATAGGTGGGTCCTTTTAGGAAGTGTTTAGGTTCCAAGGGCTCCACCCTGGTGAGTAGATTAATGCACTATAACAGGGCTTGACTGAGAAAGTTCTTTCTCTTTTGCCCGTCCACCTTTTATCATGTGAGGGCACAGCATTCCTCTTCTTTATCACGTGGGAATCCAGTGACCCAGGTGCTGTCTTGGAAGCACAGACTGAGCCTTCACCAGACACCAAGACTCCCTGTGCCTTGTTCTTGAACTCCCTGCTGTCAGAAGTGTCAGAAAATAGATTGTGGCTCGTTAGAAATTATCCAGTCTTAAACATTTGGTTATAGCAGCACAAAACAAACTTCCACAGGGATTAAATAAAGATATGCAAAGATTTTAGAGATATTTGTGAAGGGGAGAATAAGCTTGTTTCATAAAACATAAAAGAGGAAATGAGCAATATTCATAAATAAAGATATGATTATTATGATTTATGAACTTTTAAATCTCCCTTTATGTGAATAGTTTTAAAAAGATGATAAACTGAAGTCGTGTTTCAACAAATCATGTTTGAATTTTCTTGTTGGTCAGTTGGGAGGAGGTCCACTAATGAGTGTGCTTGTGCCCTAGCAAATACTATAATTTGTTTTGCTTTAATAATTGACATCTGTGCCCTTCTGCAATAATTATTATTTGTTTACACATTAACAATACACACATGCTTTTATTTCTGAATATGCTACAATATGGTTGATATTTGTCTCTATTGTTAGAATGTATCTGACTGGTCACTATGTCCTGTATGTCCTGTACCAGGGAACTTTCTGGGTATGCGGGTCACAGTGATAAAACACCTTGTTGGAGTTCACAGTATCTCATTCTATTATAAAACCTTATACACAACCCTCTCTTTATTTCTAATGCATCATGATCAAATTATATTATAGTTGACTACTTATTCATAAGGCTCCTACCTCCTGCTACTCTCAAGAGTATGATTGAACACGGAGACCATGTCTGGTATTTCACACACACCATAGTACTATATCCATAGGTAATATTAAAAACATTTTTTTCTGAATTAAATAATAGTAACAGTCAAACTATTTAAGAAGATATGTAATTCAAACAAATCAAGTCCCATTTTTTTTTAAATGTAGTATTTAATGGCTTAGAATCTGGGATAGTGAAAGTTAGACTTGGAAAATAAAAGAAGTCTATTTCATAAAATGTGACCATGGCACGTTCTTCTAAGTAAACAGAGCTAGAACAACATGAAATAAATGTCTGGAACCCGTAACTCAGTTTTAAATGGCACTTTTATGATTTCTAGATCGGAAAGTATATCTTTTCTAGTACCTTCCAGTTACTTTCATTGTACTGCTCAGTGATCATGAAAATTGTGATTAAAGATTATGTAATATTTGACCTGTCAAATTAGCAAAGTTTCACAATGATATCATGTAATCCTGGCAAGTGTACTCTCTATGATTGGCACTTTCCTCCCTACTACTAGCTTTGTAAATTTTCACAGAGCTTTTGGAAAGCAATTTGGCAGAATGTGCTTACTTTTAAAATCTTCATCTATTTTGACTCACAAATACCAATCTTGGGAAAAACATACTGAATTAGTACAAACAGGTTATACATTTATATTATTTGTATTAATTGCAAGACTGGATTTTATATCCAAATAGAGCAGAATATATAAACCCATTTTAGTAAATCCATTTGAATTCTGTACAGGTACTAAAAATATACTTTAGAGATTTTTTAAACACGTAAAATTTGTATTGTATAATGTTAAGTGAAAATAATCAGGGCATAAGACTAAGAATAGTATGAGTACAAAAAATAATTCTACTATAAAATTTTTATTGCATGATGTTAAGTGAAAATAATCAGGGCATAAGCCTAAGAGTGGTATAAATGCATAAAAAATTCTATTATAAACGCTCATCCAGAAAAGAGAGTAAGCGTAATTTAAATAGTTTGATAATTTCACCTTTGTCGTGTTACTTTTTTGAAGATATAGTTCATAATTTTATTCAACCTGGCCCTTAAATGCAATGGCAATAGGCCATGGATTTGACTCACATAGCTACTCAGATGTTTGCAGAGAATATAACTATTTTATTTGTTGTCAGTAACTAATCTGGCTTTCCTTCCACTCCCTGTTTCCATATAATTAGGGGCAATAATTAAATTAAATGTCTAATCTGTAGCTGATGATTAAAATAATTCTTCGCATGGTGTTTCAGATGGATTTCTTTTGCTTGCATTTTACCTTAAAAGATAATCTGTGTGATTGCGTGGAGGGATACCCCTATGCGGGTTTGTGGCAAGGAAGCATCCCTTTCCCCAAGTTCTCTCGTTCTTCCTTGAGCATCTGATGGCAGAAGACAACGGGCTGTGCTCACCAGGACCGTCTGCTCTACTTTGTTACTGCAGCCTGTGGCTCTTATGTTGTATATTGGTTTGTCCTGGCTTGAGCAGGGCATTCTCTGGTTCCTCAGGTTCAGGCTCCAGGTAGCACAACAGATCGCTGCTCTAGTCAAGCATCACTCCCATTTCCCCCCTTTGTCTTTGGCAGTCCTTTCAGTAGCCTTTATGTAGATACTCTTTGTTCTATTATCCCACATTTGACAAGACAGCCAGACTGTGAGCAATCTCACGTGAGGAGAACTAACTTGAATGCATCCTTCTCCTTGGCCTTCCTCTTATACAAATTTACTTACTGTGACATAACCCAGGACTGTATTGTCCTTGGACTAATGAGAGGTACATGGGATTTGCTTTTTGTTTATTTTTTTTTTCTTTTTGTATTACTCTGTACTTATTTTTCTTATTCCTGATTTGATTAAATGCCCTATAATAATATCTTCAAATATATAAGAAAAAATTCAAATTATTAAACCCACCAAGCTTGTTGGTAGTATGTTGAGGAAGGGTATTAAAAGGAAATTTAAAGCTATCATGATCAAAATACAAATACTGGTTACTTCTAGTGGAGGAGAAGGATTGACTACAAAGCTGCAGAAAGCATTTTAATAGAAATATTTAATATGAATATAACATTTTGATTGGGATGATAGAGGGTATATATGTTTGTAAAAACTCAGCAAACTCTGTACTTAAAATGTAATACCACAATAAAAATATATACAAGAAAAAGAGAATTTAAAACTCCCTCTAAGGAAAGCATCCCCTTTCTTTATGATATTGTCTTGCTGAATAATTCTGTATTGCATATTAGAGGACAAATGCTGTACAACCATTACTGCTATTTTAAAAATTTTCCATCCCTCCAAACAGAAGCTCTTTACCCATTAGGCAATGACTTCCCTTTCCCTCTTTTCTTCAGCATCTGGTGACCTCTAATCTACTTTCTGTTTCCACTAATTTTCCAATTTAAGATATCTTATATAAGTGGAGCCACACAATATTTGTCCTTTCTATCTTTTTTTGCAGTTTATATAAAGTTTCCAATGTTTATTCATGTTATAACATGTATCAGAACTTCATTTCCTACTCTATCCAAAAATAAATAGACTTTGTTTTGGGGGAGCATTTATACATTCACAGCAAAATTGAACAGAAGGCAAGATTCCCCCTATCCTCCTCCCGTCTCACCACACAACCGCAGCCTCTTCCACTATCAACATTCTGTACCTCAGTGGCACATTGTTACACTTGATAACCTACACTAACATATCATCATCCCCCCTTAGTCTCTAGTATATTAGGGTTTACTCTTGGTGTTGCACACTCCACGGTTTGGACAAACATATAATGATACGTATCCACTATTGTGTTGTCATACAGAATAGCTTCACATCCTTTTCCTTTGTGTCCCACTTGTTCATCCTTCCTCCTCAGCCTTAACCCCTGGAAACCACTGATGTTTTTTATTGTCTCAATAGTTTGCATTTTCTAGAGTTTTTTTTTTTGTTTTGTTTGTTTGTTTTTGTTTTTTTAATCTTAAAAGATGTAGAGGTGGAAATGTTTTTAGTTACACAAATGCATTACATAGTGGTGATGCTGGGTTTTCAGCGTATCTCATCACCAAAGAGTATGCATTATAAACAACAGGAAGAGTTCTTCCCTCATCCCTCTCCCACCCCCTTCTGAGTCTCCAGCGTACATTGTACCCCTCTGTATGTCCCTGCAGACCAGCGGCTCAGCTGCTCTTTTTAAGTGAGAATATGCAGCATTTGGTTTTCCTTTCCTGCATTACTTCACTTATAATGAAGTTCCATATAAGTTATGACAAAAGACATTATTTCACTTTTTACTATGGCTGTGTAGTATTCCAGTGTATATATACCACATTGTCTTCATATATTCCTCTGTTGATGGGCGCTTAGTTGATTCTTTATCTTTGCAATTGTGAATTGGGCTGTGACAAATAAACAATGACATGTGGTTTTTTGTTATGTGACTTATTTTCATTTGGGTAAAGACTCAGCAGTGGGATAGTGGATTGAATGATAGATTTACTTTAAGTTCTTTGAGAAATCAAAATCATATACTATATGGTCTTTTCAGATTGACTCCTTTTACATATTAATAAACATTTAAGCTGTGTATTTTCGTAGCTTTTTTGCACATTCTATTATTACTAAATAACATTCCACTTCGTGGATGTTCCACGGAGTAGAATATTACTTTCACTTACTGAAGAATATTTTAGTTACGTTTAGGTGTGACAGTTACAAACAAAGCTGCTATAAACATCTGTGTGTATGTTTTTATGTGAACACAAGTTTTTATTTCATCTGGACGAATACCAAGGGATCCAATTGCTGTGTTGTTTGATAAGATTATGTTTAGTTTTGTAAGAAACTGCCAAATTGTTTCCCCATGTGGCTATACTATTTTAGGTTCCCACCAGCAATAAATAAAAATTCCTGTTGTTCTCATATTCAACAGCATTTGATGTCAGTGTTTTGGATTTTGGTCATTTTAATATGCTCAAAGGTATATCATGGTACCTTATTGTTTTAATTTGCAATTCTCTAATGTCATATGATGTTGACCATCTTTTCATGCTTGTTTGCCATCTGTGTATCCTCTTTGGTAAGATATGTGTTTAGGATTTTTGGCCCTTTCTAAATAATAGTTTGTTTTCATATTGTGTTTTAAGAGTTCTCTATATATTTTGAATAATGGTCTCTTATCAAAGATAGTAATGTAAATATTTTCCCCCAATCTCTGTATGTATATATATATATATATATGGAAAAAGAGTTGTATTAAAATAGTAAGAATGGTAATCATTAGTCATAAAATTAGAGGTGATTCTTATTTCCCCTTCATTTTGAAAATTTCTATAATTACCCTGTATTACTTAATTCATGAGAAAAAATGAAAGTAGTCGTTAAGTCATGTAAAATGCAATTCCTCCTAACTTTTAGCTAGATGGCAATGATATAAAAAAGTTTAAAAGAACATGTAATGGATAAAAGATTTAAATCTAAGACATAAAATGATGAAACTCCTATAGAAAATGTGGGAAAAACTCTTGATGATGTTGGTCTGGGGAAAGACTTTATGAAGACTTCAGTGGCAATAACAACAACAAAAATAAACAAACTTAAGCTGAAAAGATTCTGCATAGCTAAGGACACAATTAAAGCACATAGACAACCCTCAAAATGGGAAAAGATATTTAAGATATTTGCATGTTGGGCAGTGCCTGTGGCTCAGTGAGTAGGGCACTGCCCCATATACCCAAGGTGACGGGTTTGAACCCGGTCCCAGCGAAAATGCAACAAAAACATAGCTGGGCATTGTGGCGGGCACCTGTAGTTCCTGCTACTTGGGATACTGAGGCTAAGCCCAAGTGCTGGAGGTTGCTGTGAGCTGTGATGCCAAAGCACCCTACAGAGGGTGACAAAGTGAGACTCTGTTTCTAAAAAAAAAAAAAAAAAAAAAAAAAGATATTTGCATGTTACAAATATAACAAATGGCTAATAACTAAAATGTACAGAGAGCAAAAAATGATCAACAAAAAAAGAGCAAGCACAATAAAGGAGTAAATTTCAAAATAACTAACAATAAATTTTAAAAATTACCACAAAAATTAAGTGAGGTGATGGTTATATTAATCAGTTTGACTTTAGCATTCCACATGGTATATCAAATAATCACATTGTACCCCAAAATGTATACAGTTATTATTTTAATTAAAAATTAAAGTAAAAATTTAAAAAAGAATAAAAAAAGGAGCAAGTAATCCCATCTATCACTGGGTAAGAGACATGAACAGAACCTTCTCTGAGAAAGACAGACAAATGGCTAACAAACATGAAAAAATACTCATCATCCTTAATCATCAGAGAAATGCAAATCAAAACTACTTTGAGATAACATCTAACTCCAATAAGATTAGCCCATATCACAAAATCCCAAGACCAGAGATGTCAGCATGGATATGGAGAAAAGGGAACACTTCTACACTGCTGGTGGGAATGCAAACTAATGCCTTCCTTTTGGAAAGATGTTTGGAGAACACTTAGAGATCTAAAAATAGACCTTCCATTCGATTGTACAATTCCTCTACTAGGTATATACCCAGAAGACCAAAAATCACATTATAACAAAGATATTTGTAGCAGAATGTTTATTGCAGCCCAGTTCATAGTTGCTAAGTCATGGAAGAAGCCCAAGTGCCCATCGATCCACGAATGGATTAATAAATTGTGGTATATGTATACCATGGAATATTATGCAGCCTTAAAGAAAGATGAAGACTTTTTACCTCTTTCATGTTTACATGGATATAACTGGAACATATTCTTCTTAGTAAAGTATCTAAAGAATTGAAGAAAAAGTATCCAATGTACTCACCCCTACTAGGAAACCAATTGTAACCTAAGAATATGGGGAAAGGGGAAAGGCAAGAAGGGAGGGAGGATGGGCAGAGGTAGGGTGATTGTTGGGATTACACCTGTGGTGCCTTTTACAAGGGTACATGTGAAACTTACTAAATGTAGAATATAAATGTCTTAGGACAATAACTAAGAAAATGCCAGGAAGGCTATGTTAACCAGTGTGATGAAAATATGTCAAATGGTATATAAAACCAGTG
>CAUYPK010033265.1:0-27233 GCA_963574355.1 Loris lydekkerianus
CTGCCTGTATTTATATGGCTGTTGAAAAATAAAGTTTTGGGGAGTTTGATCAGAATCCTGTCTTGCTCCCGGTTTTTCGTGTCTCTTGTTCCCTTCCACTCTCTCAGTTCCATATCCTAGGTCCCTGCTGAACTAGTCCCGCGGGCCGGGGCAATGCTCTATAATGTGATGATTTAAAAAAAAATGCTGCTCCTTGGAATAGAATGTCTCTAGAATATGAAATCACTTATGAGCTGTATAAGTTTGAGTTTCTCAATTTCTCTATGCCTCTTTTCTTCTTTGTAAAATGGGAATGATATTACAACATAGAGTTGTTGGGAGGATTAAATATATTAATGCATTTATAACAATTATTCAGTGCCTGGCACATAATAAACCAAATAAATGATACTTATTATTACTGGAATGTGACTCAAGCCATCACGCTCACATACGAGACTACTGCTCGGAAAAATGATATATCTGGCCGTCCATGATTGATTTGAAGAGAGGCAAGGACTACATATCGGTGCGTGTAAAAATGGGAAAGGAATCACTCTTTACTCTCCCAGGTAGTCAAGCACCCAGGCCTACTACAGTGACCCAATGGTATCTGTAGTATTATTCCAGTAGAGTTCTACAAACTCTATTATTATACCCTCAAGTGCCATTTGTCAAGTCATCTTGGTGCATGGAAAGAATTGAACCTTCCTATGACAGTCAAGCTTTTGGATTTCTTTTCCATCATAGCCATAAACCACCCCAGATGGCTTCTCAAGATGCTGATGATGCAGAGCTGGGGACAGCCTCATCAAGTGGTGTACCCGGTGGCCAAGCGGAGCCAGACGGCAGGAATAAGTCTGTTTACCAGCCCACTGTTGGGTCACAAGACTGTCAAAAGCGAGAACTACTTACCCTTGGGGTAAGTCAGCCTTAATACAAAAATAGGCTTAATATGTAGGAAAGTAAATACAGTTGACCTTTGAACAACACATTTGAACGGCGAGGTCCACTTACGCGTGGATTTTCTTCCATCTCTGTCTGCCACCCCTCTTCTTCCTCCTCAGCCTAATGAATGTGAAGACAATGAGTATGAAGATCTTTATAATCTGTTTCAATTTACTAAGTAGTAAATATATTGTCTTCCTTATGATTTTCTTAATAACATTTTCTTTTCTCTAACTTACTTTATGGTAAGAATGCAGTATATAATACATATAACATGCAAAATATATGTTAATCTGCTAGTAATGTTATTCATGAGGCTTCTAGCCAGGAGTAGGCTATTAGCAGTTAAGATACTGGGGAGTTGGGGCAGTGCTTGTGGCTCAGTGAGTAGGGCGCTGGCCCCATTATTCCAAGGGTGGCAGGTTCAAACCCAGCCCTGACCAAACTGCAACAAAAAAATAGCCAGGGATTGTGGGGGGCACCTGTAGTCCTTGCTACTTGGAAGGCTGAGGCAAGAGAATCTCCTAAGCCCAAGAGCTGGAGGTTTTTGTGAGCTGTGATGCCACAGCACTCTACTGAGGATGACAGAGTGAGACACTGTCTCTAAAACAAACAAACAAACATAAGATATGAGGAGTCAAAGTTATATAATCTATACACATTTTTAACTGTGTGGCGGTGGGCACCCCAAACTACCATGTTGTTCAAGGGCAACTGTCTCATGTGAAAACCTTATGTATGCTGCTAAGGAAGAACTTATAAGTTATTTATCACCGAGTCAATGATAAATTGAAGAAAAGTCAAATGGGACTAACTAGAGACTTCGAAATTAGAAGTGCCGAAATTGTTTCATGGTAGAAAACATCTTTATCAAACCTTAGAAAATAGATTCCAGGACCATTCATTTTTCCTTTGTGTCTTTTGAACACTCATATCAGGAGGTCAAGCTCTATGCAGCTCAGATTCCATATTTAAAATTAAAAAGTTGAGTTGAGGGAGAGGCTGAGTAGAATACTTCTTAACATCTGTCTGCTTCTGTCCTATGAGGGCCCTCAAGCATGCTGGAAGGTATTTTGATCCCATTGGTCTTTCCAGCCATGTCTCCCTTACTCTTTTGCCACTTTTGAGAGCAGTTTGTGCAGATGAACAGAAATATGGGGGAGAGGTGAAAATAAGGGAGGATTGCCACTGCAACTGGTGGGGATAGCGCAGGACAAAAAACTCCCTGAAAAGCTCTTGCTCAGTTAACTTAGGCTTGACATTTTAACCATTTCAAGCACTGCCAATTTCTTTCTGAGGAAAATTAAAATGGTCTGTTTTCAATGTACACTTCAGAATAAGATTTCTTATGCTTCTGTCTCGCCCCCGCTGCTGTTCTTTCAGGCCATCCAGATCCTGAACGGAGCTGTGATTCTGGCTCTGGGTGTCTCTCTGGGCTCCTTACAATATGTGGTACACCTTTTCCGGCATTTCTTTTTCTTCACCTTCTACACAGGCTACCCGGTGTGGGGCGCTGTGTTCGTGAGTATTCACACTCCTCTCTTAGACGCTGTTGCTACAAACGTACTTATTATGAAAGTGTTGTTCATAGGTTATTTGAAGGTTGCATGCCGCAGTTTTGATCTGCAATTCTTGACACAAGCAGGTTATAAAAGCCCCTTTCTTTCTGATTAAAACAAATCACATTTTTAAAGCACAAAGTAAATCTCAAAATTAACACCATTCACAAAAAATGAAGGGAAAAAAATCATTTTATCCTAAGGACATTTGCACTAGATTGTTTATCACAGCTCAGTTTATAATCACCAAGATGTGAAAGCAGCCTAAATGCCCATCAAACCAGGAATGGATTAATAAGCTGTGGTGTGTGTATACCATGGAATACTATTCAGCCATAGAAAAAGATGGGAGACTTTACATGTGGAGTTGAAACACATTCTTTTTAGTAAAGTATCACAAGAATGGAAAAGCAAGTATCCAATGTGTTCAATACTCATATACTAATATGATGCCAATAGACAATCTAGCACATGCCCACAAAAGAGAAAAACTCAGTTCAGTTCAAGATGGACAAAGTGATTCGTCCAAGGTTACAGAAGAAAGATGAGATGAAGCTTAGCTATTGTTAGGGGGGAAGAGGGGAGGAGGAAGTGAGAAGGAGGGAGGGGGATGGGTGTGCTACCACTTAATGTGCAAAATGTAAGGGTATGTGGCACACCTTTTAAATTCATGCCCGTCAACCTGGGAGTGTGATTATCACTTACCTGATGGTTCATTTTTTTAAAGTGGTGAATGAGAACTATTTGTTAATCAGCTTTTGTTATTATTTGCTCATTAATCTGGTGCTGGGCTTTTGAGAATTTACACATGTTCAGTCCTGACCAGAATGTTAAAAACGAATATGCTACATGAAATATAAGATGGGGAAGTTTAGCTGAAAATAATGAGTAGAACGTGTTATTAACTAATGAAGGAAAAAGATATTTATAGCAAGTCTTGGGCTTTAATACAGTATATTCATAGTGTATTTTTAAACCACTGTCCTTCAGATCTCCTTTAAAAGAAAATTGCTCTTAATTTGGTTAAATTCTCTTGGAAACAAAACAGATCTCATATTCTGATAAAAGATTATACAGTTTACTGTTTCTGGGTAAAGCCTAAAACATGCAATTTGGATTTGATATTTCTAAGCTTTTAATCTAGTTACTATTATTTTAATGGAATAGTTAAAATCTGATTTTTTTTTTTCTTAAGGGAACTGGGATACACATGAGCTCTTTATAATGAATGCTGGCTATCTTCTATATTGTAGGAGAGAAAATAATGAAGGATTCTGAGTGTTTGGTCAGGAAAGAGTTTTCTCAGAAAGAGATCCACTTGTCAAAAAAAAAAAAAAAATGTTTTACTCTTTAGCACCCTCAACACTAAGCTTTAAATCTGAATTCCAATGCTGGCAGCTTCCCTCTGGCCTGGTATCACCTACAGAGCAAGGTCTAAGGTCTATTCCTGGCCTGCAAATCTGCCCGTACTTGAAGCTGTAATCTAATTCCCTTCCCTCTCCACTGGCACAGGCCTTATTGTGTATCAACTCCATGATCCCTTCCGTTTAATTATATTTCTCTCTAATTGTTATTAATTGTGTGACTTTCAAGCTTCTACCCTTTGATTTTCTCCCCAGAGTAGTAGAAATAATAATATGAAGATCTTCTTTTTGGGTCTCTGAAATTAAGTGGAAAAATGTATGCAAACCCTTAGCTATTGTTAATCATTTGCATGTTTTCTGTATGCTGGACAAATATCTAAGCCCTGCATATGTATCCTTTCATTTTATCCCCACACAGATGTAATGTTGGCCCATCTGTGTTACATAGAAAAAGACACTGAGGCTAAGAGGGGCTTAGTGATTTGTCCAAGGTTACAGAATGAAGACGAGATGAAGCTGGCATCAGAGCACGGGGTATAGTGACTCAGAAGGTTCCTGTGATAACCTCTTTGTTATTTAATACACAATTCAAAGCCTGTCCCTTTATGTTCAACCAGAATTCAGTAGTTAAATTTCATGTGGCAAGTCTTTGCTCTCTGTGATTTTGGAAACTTTTCTCTTAATCCACCGGGGTGGCTTGGTAAAAAGGTAGAGAAGTAAAAAACAGGATGAAAATTCTGAGAAAATTATAGAGAAAATTTAATTTATCAAAAAAGAATAGTGTATCAAGTAATAATTTAAAATTTAGAGGGTATATGGATATGAACACTTAGATTTGTGAAAGATCTTTCAGAACACCTTGTGCAATAAATCAATTCCTTATCTGAAGTTTGGGTAAGAATGTGAGAATTATATTATTATCCATCTACAAATATGTACATAAATAAATATCAGTTACATTTGCTCTAAATATGAGCATAAATATGATCATATTATGTTAACTATATATATAGTTACATATAGTTATAATCATTACATTATATTGTTTAAAAGAATTGGTTATTTTAAAATTGCACATGAACTTTATGGACACCTTGTATATATGTTTTTAAAGTAGACACATTCTCACAAACCTGTAAAAAGCCATACATAATACACAAAGAAGAGATTATATAAGTTACTCCATCTAAAGTAATTTAAAATTTTAGTCATATACAATAATGAGCACCATCAAGTATAATTTTGTGTTCTAAGATATGAATTTAGAAGCTGCGTATGACTTTTACTAGATACTCGCTAATGAAGGGAAGGCCGAGAAGAATGATTGATGCTTAATATTCCTTTATCTGTTTAACTTCCTGTTTTCAAACAGTTTATTAGTTCAGGAACCTTGTCTGTTGTGGCAGGGAGAAAACCCACAAGAAAACTGGTAAGTGCAAGTTCCTCTTTCTGTGATCATAGAAACAGAAATAAATTACTCATTAACAGCAGGAAAGTAGGGTGGGTGACTCCTCTGAGACACTGGGTGTGTCATTTAAGGCTCAAGAAAAATAGTGTTCTTGTGTTAAAGTATTCAGATGCTAACTGATCCAAAAATCATATAGACTGTGAATATGCGACCTGGGATAATGGCTCTGAATGTTTGAATCTGAAACTTAGAAAAAAGGCTTCTTTATTTTCGTGTGTTGTCAAGTTGACAGAGTCTAATTATTTTAGCCACAGCATCTCCCACCACTAACTAGTTCCACAACTGAAAGTGAAAAATTCCATTCTTGCAGTCTTTCCTTAACCAGCTGAGCCTCTGTTGTATGTTCCCGCCAAGTCACCTAGACATTGATCCTCCACTCTCCTGCTCTATTCATTCACTTTTCCTCTTCTCTAGAAGGATATGTCACCGTTTTATCTGATCCTCAAACACCTGTTCCTTTTCTTGATCCTCACTCTCTGCTGATGCTCTTATTTCCTATTCTGAGAAAACTGACACCATCAGAAGGAGAATTTTTGGACTCCCACGGTAACATCTCCTACATGGACTAGGTCTGTACTGAGTTTTTCCTTCTACCCTCTTACCATTTGTTAACCCTGTGATTTTCTTTAAAGTTGATTTCCTGCCTCAGTATTAGAGTCCATCCCTTTTCTCCCCACATACAAATCTACCACTTCCATTTGTCTGTCTCTACTGGATCTTTTAAATCAGCATGTGAATGTCCAGACACGCTTCTCAACTTACAGGAAAAAGAAATCGTGACATTATTTCCCTGCTAACTACAGACAGAATTTGTTTTTTCTCCTGTAGCTAAACTCTTTCCAGGGATTTATCCATACTCTGTCCCCAGTTCCCATCTGCCCAGTTTCAATTAAACCCACTTCACTGAGACTTTATTTTCTTCTCTTCCATCCTCTTTCAATGATCTTTAAGATCATTGACATTTTTGCCGTGGTCAATTCTTAATTCGCATCCAGCTATGCACAGTCTTGGCACAGTGGGTTGCTCCCTCTTCCTCTGATAATCCCTTCCCTTGGCCTCCAGCGTATCTTGAATGGCTGGTTTTCCTTTCATCTTTTGGTTTTTCCTTTCCTAGTTCCTTTGCTTCTCTCTGGCCTTTTAATGTTGTGATGACCCAGAACTCAATTCTCTGCCACTTGCTTGTCTCAATCTTCTTGGGTGATATCATTCATTCCAAGTGGCTTTGAATAACACCTGTATGCTCAAAAAACCCTGAAGTAAATTTTCCAGCCTAGATTTCTCTCCTGAGCGTCAGGTTGGCATGTATAATTATTTCCGCTCAGATGTTTAAAAGATGCAAAACTCCTAATCTTCTTCCCGAAACCTTCTCCATGGCAGCTGATGGGAACTCCATCTTTCTAATTCCCAGATCAAATGCTTTACCATATTCCTGACTCTTCTTTCTTTCCGGACTCATAATTTTCTGAATTAAACTGGTCAGCAGATTCTGTGTGACTCTGCCTTCAAACTCTATCAGAGGTGTCACCTTGTCTGGTCTTTCTGCTGATGACACTTCATCCAACTTACTTTTTCTCTCTTAACTGCTTTCATCCTTGAACCTCTTTTACCAGTCTCTTGAGAAACAGAGTGAGCCCTTTAAATCATAAATCTGAGTATATAACTTGTTTGCTCAGACTCCTTCATTGGCTTTGTATTTTTCTCGAAGTTGAAAAAGGAGTCCTTTTCGTGACCTACAGGGGTGACACCTTGTTAACTGTCTTCATTTTCTAATACTATCTTTCTGCCTCTAACCACCCTGGCCCCTTGCTTCCCTGGAACATTCTGGCCTCAGGGCTTTGAACTGAAAGTTCTCTTGACTGCAAGCACATTCCTCCAGATATCCTCTTGGCTACCTGCACCCTCATTCCCTTCATGCTGTCCCAAGTGTCATTCTTATTTAATACCATTCCTCTCTCTGGATTTTCAATGTCTCCTTATCTCACTCTCTGAGCCCATAGTGCTTAACCACTTTCAAAAATGTTGTATAATTACCTATTACATGGTATGTTTATTGTTTTCTTTGTCTTCAATGCTAGAATGTAAGCTCCATGGGGAGGGATATCTTTGCTTGCTCATTGATGTTTATCTGGTATCTAGGATATTGCTGGTTGTGTACATAGCATTCTATCAATGTTTGCTTCAATAAAATGGTATCAAGGGAATGAAGTATATGTTGCATATATTAATTGAAAATTCTTCTTCTTTTTTAGATGCAAAACAGTTTTGGAATGAACATTGCCAGTGCAACAATTGCACTAGTTGGGATTGCTTTTCTCTCAATAAATTTGGCAGTTAACAACCAGTCAATCAAGAGTTGTCACTCTTCAAGGTCACCGGACTTATGCATTTACATGGGCTCCTCATCAAGTGTATGTTTTTGAAAAATATTTTTAATCATAAAGTATTTCGAACAATCAAAATGTGCAGAAAAAATAGCAAATCAGTTATCATGCTAGTTTGAGTTGAATCTTGGGTCTGCCACCGGTTAGCTCTGCAATAAAGGATGAGTTAGAAAACCTCTCAGTGTTTTATTCTTATTTTTGAAATGAGAGTAATAATAATACCCATCCCATAGGGCTGATGTGAGAATTAAATAATATGGGATTAGCAATTAAAACAGGGCTTAGCACATCATGTTACGCTATTATGAATATTACTACTGCTACCACTATTACTATATCACTCCCCAAAGAGATTACATTAAAAATTTTTTTATTTCACATCTTGTTGCTTAATAAAACAAACTTGAGAGATATACAACTTTCTCTGTGATTTGGAATGTTCAGATAATAACTTGAACTTTCAAATAACTTTATTTTTGAATTTCTTTGAATATTGTATTTTAAAAGGGAAGCTCTTTAATAACCCAAATTATTTTTTGTTTGTGTTTAGGTAGTCTACCTCTTCTGGGGTCAACTTACAATTTAATATTTTCCTTTGAAATTGTCCTGATGGTCTATGATCTGTAAATTACTATTTACTGATTCATTCCTAAGCCTCCTATTTTCTAATACTATTCATTGTAGTTTGTGTCTTCGTTTTTTTATTATGTTTTTAATTACCTAAATTTATATTTTTATCTAGGTCTGATTTGTGTGTGTGTGGATTTTGCACCATTTTCTTTCTAGAACTATTTTGTATTTGTTTATCTTAGGTGCCTTAGTAATAACAGAAGGCTCATACCCCAGCAATAATTTTACTTTGTATTTTTATCAGCTTAGTGTTCATATCAGGGTAAATGTTTCTAGGGATAATACTACACTTAAATCCATAAACTCCTATAAAGTACTAAAGTCATTTTTGTCCATTTTTCTTAAACTGCCTACTTGTGTCCTCAGTATACTGCTTTTCAGATTGGTAGATGTTAGTGATAACATCACAATTTTATTTCCACAGCTTCTCCCAGTGGCTATTTCATATGGGTTGATACTGAAATATGACATCTTTCTCTCTTCTGGGAAAATGTTTTTATGTATTAAGATGGAAACTGCATTCCTTCTGCAATGTCATATGCATCTGTTCCTTACATCTAATTTATATATCACGTTGTTTCATTTCGTGAGGGGGATCTGTGGTAGTGTGTTTTCTTCTGAATGTTTCTACCAGGTTTTTTTTTTTTTTTAAATCATAGCTGTGTACATTAATATGGTCATGGGGCACCATACACTGGTTTCATAGACTCTACCAGGTTTGATTTGAGGTCTCCTCTGCCCAGGGCCTGGTATCTCTGATGCTGATTCTCACCTTGCTGGAGCTGTGTGTAACCATCAGTCTCTCAGCCCTGTGGTGCAAAGCCAACTGCTGTGATATGACAGAGGTGGGTTTGTTAAAATGGCTAATGATTCACATGGTCTGCAAATCTCTCCCTAGAGTTTGGAGCTGTTTTGACTGTTGAACACAAAATGTTTAGTTCTGAAAATTAAGTTTGCAAACTTGCCACTGTGTGCCCACGTTGGCAGCACTATGCAAACAGCTCAACAGGGCTTCTTAATTTTGGTATGTCAGTGTCTCTCAGCTGTGTTCATGTAGACATGTGTCTATGTCTTGCTGAATGTTGTTCATTATTGTTGTTGTGTGTTTTGTGTGCCATTTTGAGAATGTGGAGTTTGATTAGAGCAACAAACAAACATTAAGCTTCTTATTAAACTTGGTAAGAGTGGACGTGAAATCAGGGACAGGTTAATCCAAGTTTATGGGAATAATGTCATGAAGAAAGTGGCAGTGTACATGCATATTAAACATTTTTCTGATGGAGAGAGAGTGTGTCACGGATGAAGAATGGTCAGAGCAGCCAGTAACAACCAGAACTGATGAAAACAGTTGCAAAAATCCATTGAATTGTGCATCAAAATCATTGGCTGACTGTGAGGAGTATAGAAGAGAAAGTAAACATCAGAAGAGAAAAAGTTAGGAAAATCTTAACTGAATATCTTAAAAGAGATGAGAAAGGTATGTGAAAAGGTGATCCCAAAGGAGCTCACCAATGAACAAAAGCAAAGAGCTCACAGGGCACTATCCGTGAGGGGGTTTTAGCCACTACACAAATACCTGTATTGGAACCCCCTCTGTACTCACCTAATGTGGCCCCCAGTGACTTTTCTTTACCTGGAGCTAAAGGAAATATTGAAAGGAAGACATTTTTAGGACATTCAGCACACCAAAGATAATACAATGACAACTCAGATGGCCATTCCAGAAAAAGAGTGCCAAAATTGCTTTGAAGGGTAGACTAGACACTGGCATCGGTGCATAGCTTCCCAAGGGCAGTACCTCAAGGGTGACCATAGTGATATTCAGCAATGAGATAGGTAGCACTTTTCCTAGGATGAGTTTGTGAACTTAATTATCAGACCTCATGTGTAGTCTACTTATTTGTAGAGTTCCTAGAGTTAGATTATGTGAATGAAGGCTAAAAAAGAATTTAAATGCTAAAATACAAGAGCAAACAGTGTATTTAATATATAAGAGCATATATGTTTTACACAGCTAGAATTAAATTTAGTTATTTTCTTACAACTTGTCACTTCCTAGCTGTATGACCCAGGATGCTAAGGGTTTTTTTCCCCTAGGTTTTAGGTATCTAGACTGAAAAATAAAAACAGTATTTTCATTGTCTTTTGATGTTTTGATGAGTACCATGTGCATAACCTTTAGACTGTGTTTAGCATAGTAATAATCAGTAAATAAATATTGGTGATCTTGATGATAAATAGGAAGTGATGGGAAAAAAGAAAGATGATGATCTGGTTCTTAGAGATTAATGTTGTTTTATTTTCAAGGCTACTTCCTCGCCTCCCAATTCTGTGGAATCAGAAATACCCTCCTGATGTAAGCAAATTCTGAGAGCATGAAAATTCAACCTTAAGTCTCCAAAAAGGCAGAGATTCAACCAAAAACTCAGGAAAACAAAAGCTCGTGAGACCCAATTCTCCCATTATGGTACCATTTATAAGAAATGTGGACATTTGACTCCATCCTTTCTGACTTAACTATAAATCCCTTTAGTGTGTACTAGGTATGAAAAGACAAATATATTTCTTTAGGCGTTCTTGGACTTGTAACTCCTAGGATCACTCCCCCACAGGTGTTTCCAGAAATTTGTCGTCTTTCTTCTTCCCTACCTCCTCCATTGCTTCATGAGGTTCAAGGAAAGAAAGTGGTAGGTAGTGCAACCCCTATTTCATGTATTCTCCCTGAAATCCTACTTCCAACGATCCTGTGGGAAGGAAAAATGAACTATTTTTTTTTCATTGTAGAAAAATGCTTCTTGACTTTAGCTGACATCAGCATTACAAAAACCATTAAATAAAAAAATTATCATCATCATTGAACAGATTTTCACTACATTTGAGGTGGGAGGGTTTAGTCTCAGAGACTTTGTTTCTCTCAGTTTCTGGGGCTCACACATGCCCAGATCCATAAATGGTGGTTTGAACTGTGGACTCGGAGAGCAAGGTCAACAGTTGTTTTAAAAGGACCTTGAGAAACTTAAAGCAGAGAAGTAAGGACAAGGCTTTCAGAATCTGATAGTCTGGGTTCAAATCCTGACACTGTCACTTAATTACCTCTCTGAACTTAGGCAAGTTACTTCATCTCTCTGTCCCAGCTCTCCTCATCTGTAAGACAGATGTAATGATATCAGCTACCTTCTCAGTTGTTATGAAGATGATGAAAATAAAGAACATGCGAAATATCACCTTGACTGCTGGATGATAATGCTGCTGTCGGTACTGGTCTTCCAGTACTGTGTTGAATAGAAGTGGCAAGAATGGCCTAAGAGGCTTTCATGTTTTTTATAGTATCTTTTCTTTCTCAATCTAAAGAACTCTCTTTTCAGCATTTTTCGCAAGGCAGGTCTAGTGGCGATACATTTCCTCAACTTTTGTTTGTCTGGGAAAGTCTTTATTTCTCCATTTCTGAAGGACAGTTTTTCCAAGAACAAACAGCATTCTGGATTGGCAGGACTTCTCCCCCCTGTCTCCCCTGGTTCCCGAGTCTCCCTGACTCTCCCTTCTCCCCACACTTTGAAGATATCATTATACCCACTTCTGGCCTGCTAGGTTTCTACCGGCAGATCCCCTAACATGTTTATGGAGACGCTACTGAATGAGAGAAAAGCAACTTGTCTGTTGCTGCTTTCAAAATTCTCTCTTTGCCTTTTGTCCTTGATAATTATAATGTAACTCAGTATGAATATCTTTGTATGTTATCTCGGGGCCCCTGAGCTTTCTGGGTGCCTATTTCCTTCCCTAGATTCATAAAGTTTTCCTCTATTATTTTTAAAATAAGCTCTTTTTCTTTGCCCCTCTTCTTCATCCCCAAATCCCAAAATACATATATTGGTCTATTTAATGATGTCCCATAAGGCCCTTATGTTTTTTTATTTTTGTTCTTTTTTTGTTCCTTTTTCCTTTTTGTTGCTTTGACGGGATAGTTGTAATGCACTTTCAGTTCTCTGATGCTTCCTTCTGTGTGATCTAGTCTGCTGTGAAGCTATCTATTGGATTTCGTTATATTCTTCAGCTCTGTGATTTCTGTTTGGTGCTTTTTAATATTTTTCTATTTATGCAGATATTCTCACTTTGCTCATGTTCCTGCATTTTTCTCCTGACCTCACGTAGCATTGTTATAATGGTTATTCGGATTTGTCTATCAGGTTACGCATATCTCCTGTGATCAATTTCTGGAAATGCATCTCATCTCCTTCAGGGGAGTACATGTCCCTGCTTCTTCATTTTGTTTGACTCTTCTGTGGGTGTTTGCACACTAGATAAAACAGCCACCTCTCCTAGGCCTCAGAGACTGGGCTCATGTAGGAGAAAACTATCACCAATTGGCCAGCACACATTCTAGAACCTTCTCTAGCCTACATGCCAGCTCAGACTGCTATGGTCTCATCTAGAGCAGCGGTTCTCAACCTGTGGGCCCCAACCAATGAAAATACATCCTGCATATCAGATATTTACATTAGGATTCATAACAGTAACAAAATTATAGTTATGAAGTAGCAACAAAGATAATTTTATGGTTGGGTGTCACCACAACATGAGGAACTGTATTAAAGGGTCGTGGCATTAGGAAGGTTGAGAACCACTGATAGAGGATCTTGGGACCTGTCAGTGTTGAGGCAGAAGCAAGCCCCCCGGGAAGGCCCCAGAAAAATCACTCTCCGATCGAGGATCTCCTTTTCTTTCTCTCCCAGGGTAAGGCTAGGAGCTGAGTTTTGTTTTTGTTTCTTCTTTTTGTTTGCCTTGCTTTGTCCTGAGCTAGGAGTGGGGCTATGGCATGTGCTAGCTTGCTGTTTCAATATGGAATCTTTGTTCTCAGTGCCCCCAAGTGTCCAGACACTGCCTGCACTTGCCTGAAACAGGCAAGACAAAGTAAGGGCCTCAGTGTCTCCAGAACAGTTAGGACATGGGACTCACAGTCCAGTCTTTTCATTCCCTCATCAGGAAGAAGCTGGAAGCTAGAACAAATTGGAGGGAGTGATTTTGAGTGCAAAAAAAAAGTTTTTGAGTTCCAATGCTCTACTGATCTAGAATTCAATTAAGTACAAGGGTATAAAACGAAATGTTAAGATCAGCAAATTCTCAAACTCTCTGTCCCAGATACTCTTTCTCAGGCTGTAACTGAAGAATATTTCTACTAACATTCACCAGTACACTAAGAAAGACAAGAAATGTGATCAAGGGGGATGTGATGTAAGGCAGGGCAGTGAGAAGTCCTAGGACGACAGCTGAGCGGGATCCTGAGAGGCAGCCATGCCGGTTGGAATACAAGGTGAGATACCACACATGTGGCTCCAGAAAATAAAAAAAAAAATGATATGTTATCCTTCAGAATGAGCAATATGAAAAAGACTGTCGGCGGGCAAATGATAACAATTGAAGATTTTGTAAGATAACATTATGCTTTCAAAAACAAGCCAATAAAGAATAAAATTTCTTAGATTTTGGGATGATACTGAAAATAATAAAAATGGATTTGACTAAACATTCAGATATAATTATTTTAGGAAGATGGGGCGGAAGGAAAAATGAGTTTAAGAGCAGTCGCATACCAAACAATACCAAATAGTTTTATTGGTATTATTGTATTGGGGGAAGGAACAGAAGGGTTTTCACACAGCTGGTTAAGGAGGACAATGAAACATGTCAAAACAAATAACACCTGCCCCCACTGTTATGTGACTGTAAAAATGCTATCATGCTAATTATTCATAATAGGAATGGGACAGCTAATGTCTACACCTTGCCTATGATTCTGGGTGTCTTACCCTTTTCCCTGTAAGCAGATGTTCTTGGTCATAAGAAAACAAATATGTTACATGCTTATTTTCCTTGTAAAAAGTGTCACTTTTGAAGACCGAGGTGGCACTTCAAAAAGTGTCATTTTTGAAGACCGAGGTGGTGAGCAGATGGAGTTAACATGAGCTAGACAATCACGTTGGCAAGTAAGAGGCTGCAAAGGCAGATAAACTCTAATTACAGAAGGAGTTCAAGGAGATTATAAGCACCAGAATAATTTATATAAATCTTGTTCTTTGCCTTTCTGAAGTCATATAAATTAAGATACAAAGATTTTCTCTTCAAGTTTGGACCCAGCCCTAGGCCTTTTTGGGAACCAACCACCTTGCATTGCAAGCAATACTTCATTTCCTTCATTTTTGGAACTGAATTTTCCATAGAACATTAGAACTTGCTGTCAACCCCAGGCTGGCTGAACCTCTCAACCATCCTTCTGGAGCCTATTCTTGGCTCTGGGTTGTAGAAAGGAGAAAGAAAGGAAGAGAAGAAAGAGGAAGGGGAGGAGCTGAGTGAGTGACAGAGAGAGATGGACACAGGCTGAGTCTTTTGAAAGTATCAGAAAATACTTCCTTAAGAGATAGTATACATTTCCATTTGTAATACGCACAGATGCATAGTACATTGTCTTCAGTAAATTGAGCATGCAGTTTGAGAAAACAATTGTTCGTGTGAGATCTGAAAGCAAATTTATTTAGGGCTTGGGGAAATAAACCTAGCTCGTAACTAAAAGAAGAAACTTTGCTTGTTTCGAAGGGGAAGCTAGAGAGGGGGACTGGGAGACGCAATATGTGGTGGGGGAGGAAGGTTGGCTCTGTTCTCTCTCCCTTTTCAGTAGAGGTTTGGCTAAAACTCATCTTCATAAGTCAAGGGGAAAATAAAAGTCATTTAGTCATATGTTTCAATGTTTGTTATTGTCCAAGAGGAAAGTGGGGCTGTAGGGAAGCGAAGTGTGGGCACCGAAGATGAGAAGCAGCTCAGGGAGTGGCAAGAAGGTGCTGGTGAAAACTGGGATATGAAACAAGCGGGAGGTCATGAAGTGCGAGTTTCTGGTTTGCCAGGTTCTGTTGGAAATTCTCACAAAATAGCACCAACACTGAAGATCACCTTCCATCTGTTTCCTGTCTAAATCTCAAATGTGATTCCTGATTATGTGATATACACAGAATGAACTTCTGGGAACACCACACAGGACCATTTCCTCAGGACATTTCCCTGCAGATGTGGGGTAATTTCACTCAGGGAGAGACAACCAAATGGAAATTCCTGAGGCTGTCATTTGAAGTGGGTTCTCAAATTTTACCGTCTTCAAAAATTCCATCCCTGAACTCTACATCTCACTTATCAGGCAGAATTTTTATGCCTTCCTATGTGTCCCAACAACCTCAAGTTCTGTCACATTGAGTAATAACACACACATCACTTGCTTTTGTTCTACCCTGCTTGGTTGTGAGCTGGACAGGGTCTAGGACCATGGCGTTCATTTGTACATGCTCAGTGATGACAGCAGTGCCCCAGTGGAGCATTCATCATTTTTGGATGAGAGTGTCAGTGAATAAGGTTTATTTTTTAATTCCAATATCACCCTGGTTAGGTCCATCAGTTGCTGAAGACAGTGGGAAGATGGCACCTGGGTTTCTACATTTTCACTGTGAAGGTTATGCCTGTGTCTTTTAGATTTTTCTGTTCATGCAAATATTTTAGTCTTCCATGAGGAAAAAAATTTATCACATTCCAGAAAAACAGGTGGTTAGAGGTACTATTTGTAGTATCTTGAAGTTTATTGAAGAGCCATTCAAGGTTATGTCTATAATTAAGCTGAAATAAAAGAGATTTAGACTTTCTATGAATCTTACCTGTCCTCATTTTGCTATGGTCTAGCTAGTTAAGCTATTAGAATGAACACATTGGCTTGGCTCTAACCCGAATTTAGGCTTACTGTTTAGATTTGCTCATGGGATTTACTATCAAGTTCATGCTGCTCAGGGCTTTCATCATGCCATTCCTGCCATTATAAAGATTCAAGCAGAGTGAGTTAGTCTGTCTCAGCAGACAATTGAGACTTTAGTGTGAAAGTCTTAGCTTATATATGCTATCAGGTATGTTTTTCAGCAATTAGACTTCTGCCCCTTTCTGAGACCATCTGCTGCAAAGAGTCATATAGCTGGTGTCCAAAAGGCAGGCAGAGAAAGACAAGAGACATTAAAGTTGGAGAAAAATCTAGAGCAGCATTTTTCAGCCTTGTTTTTTTTTTTGTTTTTTTTTTTTTAATCTCATGGCACACTTGAACCTATCTATAGTTAAGCTTCTGCAACACACTTAAATTATATCGATTTTTAAAAAAGAGTAAAAAAGAATATACTTACTGTGCTTTGAACTTCTTTTGGAAATAATGATCTTTAAAAAAATGTGTTTTGTTTTGTTTTGTTTTGTTTGCAGTTTTTGGCTGGGGCTGGGTTTGAATCCACTACCTCTAGGATATGGGGCTGGCACCCTACTCCTTTGAGCCACAGGTGCCGCCGTGATCTTTAAAAATTGTCATGGCACACCTAAGATCCTCCGATAGCATACCAGTTGAAAATCACTGGTCTAGAGATTCAGAGACTGAGACACACTCCTGATGGGTATGAATTGTGCGTTGGTCTCAGGTCTACACATGAAGCCAGGTGTGCCTTAAAGAGGGAAAAGGCTTTGCAGAGGTGAAATTGGAGAATGTCTGATGCAGAAATGGTTGAGTTGGGGCACAAGAAGGATCTGGAAAAGAGGCACGGAGAGTTCTTTCTCTTCTTCAATTCTTTCTCACCTTCTCAACTCCCCTTAAGAGTTGCGAGTTTCTCCCTTAAGAAGTCTCGTTTTTTAGATTCTGTAAATCTTGCTAGTCTTAGGAAGAATTATGCTCCACAAGTCCCAAACTTTCTCATTTCATACTAATCCCTATTTAGTAGGCTTATCAATTTTGCTATTTATCATAACAAGAAAAACTCTGTTGATCAATCAGTTGGGAGACTTAATCAGTTCAATAAATGGCTTCTGCGGGAAGATAGGCATCAGTGTCATGAGTCAGCCCATTTCAACTGACTATCCAGAGCCCTCTGTGACAGAAAGCCCATTTCATGAAAAAATGGACACAGAAAATAAGAGCAGAGCAGAGCTCACTCTCCCAAACCCACAGTGGTCTCCCAGGTAGGTGCAGCTATTATCATTATTTTAAATTCTCAGTCACCTAGTGGGCCAGAGAAAGCCACAGTCTCAGGTCTTGGGATCTGACAGTTCATGGATTTAGTTTACTTAATATATTGGGTATAAAGAAGCTATTTGCTGTAATTTCCAAGTGATTCTCTCTCAGTCATGAAGATTTTTCTTAGCTTGTGAACTGGGAATACCAAGTTTTCTCACCCTAGAAGCTCATGTTCTGGGTATGAGGCAGTAGAGTTCATTCCAGGTAGATCTCTTGCCTTTAAAATGTGCTGAGAGACACATGTTTCTCATGCATACTTTTACAGATGTCTTATGACCATCTCCCTGTTTGGTCTTTGTGAGCTATAAGGTGTGGGATGCTGCTCTGAAGAAGAAAATAGTAATAGAGACCTGACTGCCGTTCAAAGTCATTCATTTACTCTGAGAGTCTGAAGTTGAGTTTGTCATTGACACAATAGATTCAGATGGATTTCTATGTTAAAAGGACTTGAAATGCCTAGATAAATATACTTATCAATATAGATCAATAGGAAAGAACTTAGAAATAACCCTGGGTTAAGAGAAGGAAGAATGGCTTTTTTTTTTTTTTTTTTCGTGTTATCCCATGTAGTCACTTAGTGTTTTAGGTGTCTGTGGTCAGTTACTTGGAACCTCTGAGCCTTAGTTTCTTCCTCATTACAATGAAGATGTCAATTGCAAGATTATTTTGAAAAAATAAAAGTTTCCTTTCTGTTAGTCAGGAACTTTGTACAGGGCACTGGAGAATTTTCTCATGACTGAATTTCTATTAAATTTCACAGCATGCCTGAGCCTGACCTCTCGGAAATATCTCTCCATGATAATACTCTACTGAAGAAGTCCCCACCGCAACGGACATGGCTGACAGTTCTTAAAAATGAGCTGGAGTTCCTGGGGGTGAGTGAGCATCCTCCAACTTGGGCCAGAATAAGGGTTTCTTTAGAAAAGAATATTTGGTTGCATCAACTGTTTTCCCACTTGGGTTCATGGGGAGAAGCAGACTTCTAAAGAACCAGGTGGATCAAGAGTAGACTCCCATTCAGGCCTTTTGGGAAGAGAGAAGCATTTCCTCATAAAGACCTAAAAATTACTATGACAAGAATTGCAAATAGCAGTGGGAAGACAGAAAGAACAATTATTAATGTCCAGCATAACTATGCAAATAAAGGTGCATGAGAAATGTATTGCCTCTCCGTGCACTAGGTAGTACTTGTAACAATTTTTATAGGATCCTAGGGATACTGGAAAATCTGACATTTGAATCATTTCTTGGGACAGTCTAATACACTAAAGCAATTTTCATATTTGGCCTCAATTATAAAGCAATTGAGGTTCAGCACCCATAGCACAGTGGTTAATGGTGCCAGCCACATGCACAAAGGCTGGCAGGTTCGAATCTGGCCCAGACCAGCTAACAACTACAACAAGAAAATAGCCAGGCGTTGTGGTGGGTGCCTGCAGTCCCAGTTACTTGGGACGCTGAGGCAAGAGAATTACTTAACCCCAAGAGTTTGAGATTGCTGTGAGCTGTGATGCCATAGCACTTTACTGAGGGTGACACAATGAGACTCTGTATCAAAAAAAAAAAAAAGAGAGAGAGAGAGAAATTAATACAATCTCGGGAAAATATCTAATTTCACAAAACCCATGTGTTTTTCTATAGGTAACACAAATTCTGATTGGTTTGATATGTCTTTGTTTTGGAACCATTGTCTGCTCTGTACTCAATATTTCTGAATTGGAGGAAGATGTTTTCTCATCATTTAAAGTAGGCTATCCATTCTGGGGAGCAATATTTGTGAGTATATATCTATAATTTGTTTCTGAAATGACACTGAACATAGATTTTCTCTTACTCAGATCTAACCAGTTGTTTATCTCTAGTTTATTTATAATTCTTTACACATGTGTGCTCATTGACAACAACAGCAACAAAGGATTCTCACTGTAATTAACTGTAATTATAATAAGAACAGCCCACGGTTTTATCCGATGAGAAATGTGAGACTAATAAACGTTAAATGACTTGGCCAAGGGACATTTACCTAACAGAAACTGAACCTAAACTTTTAGAATGCAATTACAGAAAAATATCACTAACACTATTCATCAATAAAGTTATATGATGAGTACATATAATTTTATCTGTCAATTAAAAAAATAATTAAAAAGCTATCTTCATGAAGGGAAGTAAAGAGATCCCAAGATGAGAAAAACGAAGTCAACAGGAATTTGATAAATTTCTATGCCCTAGAAACTCTTTTAGATGCTACGTCAGGGAGATGCTTTTAATCACCATACTGTCTAGGAAATAGATGGCTGAAGGAGATCACAAGGTATATAGCTTTTTGAAGCGCAACTGACATTAAATAAATTGCAAATATGTAAGGTGTATAATTTGATATTTTTGACACATATAAACACGCATAAAAACATTACCATCCATCATCCTGAAAAATTTCTCTGTGCTATTTTGTACCCCCTGCTTCCTTCCCTTTGCTCCTTGTCCTTTCAGCCTCAAAAAGCCTCTGATATACTTTCTATAATTATAAATTAACTTGCATTTGCTAGGGGACTTACGTAAATTATACAGCATGCTCTCTTTACTGGCCATTTTCCTTTGCTCTGCATAATTATTTTGTGATTATCCATGTTGCTTTTTGTATCCATGTAGTTTTTGCATATTCTTACATTTGGAAGAATATATTTTAACTTTAAAATATATCACATTGGCTTGGTACTCTGCTAAGCAGTTAGTGTGTGGATCACTCATCCAGAACTTTCTTTATGCCAAATATTATATTTGAAACCTCTATCTAATGTCTTTTCATTCCCAACACTTACATTATTAGTTTTCACCCAAAACATCATCCAATGTGAGTCTTTAAGAAATTGTTTTGAATTTGTGCTACTGACTTATAGTTTTCCTAATTTTTCATCGTGTATATTTTCATAATGTTAGACAGACTGCATGTCTATCTAATAAATTTTAGACTCTAAATATATTAGACAATATAATACATAATTAAGTATAAATACAATTCTAGCCTATAGGACCTGACAGTCTAACATAGAGGATGTACATACAAAGCAAGCAATTGTAATAGAATGAAAACAGTGGAATAAAAGCATCAGATTCCAGATGCTGTTGAACTATGTCTACTCCAAGAATGACCCAAGGGGCAGTGTCACTGGGGGGCCAGGTTTAAATGTAGAGTCTCAGCCTCCATCCAGGACCTAATGAATAAGAATCTATCTTTTAACAAGAGCCCCACATAATTCTTAAACACACTTAATTATGAGAAGCATTTTACAGGAAATAAGAATAAGGAATTCCGGGTTCACAAAAGACATTAATGGATAGCTGGATCGAGTACCCAAAATGTTTTAAGAATGGAGGTGAAAGGGAGAAGTTAGAGAGACTCTCTATATTGTCACTCTTCCCTCCCTTTTGAACAGTTTGCTGTTTCTGGATTTTTATCAATTGTATCAGAGAGGAAAAAGGCAGCATATCTGGTGAGTTGCAATTCTATCTTTGTCCATCCTTGAGAAGCTAAGAATAATAAAATTTCCGGAGTCTTGAGGGAGATACGTCTTCATCTGGTATATTAGCAGTGAAGGTGGACATGTGATTGTTTTTCAACCTGTTTTGAGTTGGAAGCCCTTTTACGATAGAAGTTGGATATGATCATTTGAAACATAAATTGTATAAGTTGACATACAATGAAGTTTAATCACTTAGACACCTATTTTTAAAAATATTGTCCCCTCCTAGGCCTTGTCCTTGTAGATGAATATATATGACAAAAAATTCGTTTATTTTCAATTAAGGAGACTGAGAAGAGACTATGTGTGCCCAGGTGGCTCCTGAATGCAATCCCAGCAAGAAAGTAATATATGCTTTTTAAACAATGAATACATTTTAAAGATTTTTCTTTTTCACTCAACTGTCAAATGAATGCAGAGTTTCCTGGATGCATCCAGGCCTGAAACCCAGATAGGTTTACTGAATGTGCTCACAGGTCTGGGCCCTAGCAGAGGATTCTTTCTTCTTTATCATCAGGTGAGGGGAAGCCTGGGAGCAAACACTGGCAGCAGCATAGCTGGGGGAATAGGAATTGTCATCCTGCTCATCAACCTCAAGAAGAGTGTGGCTTATATCTACAACAGTTGCCCAGTGGTTTCTGATGTTGAGGATGACTGCCTGCTGGCTTCCTTTTCCATTGTATGTATTTCTTGTGGGATGGATTTGGGGTCCTGATCTAAGTAAGAAGCCCTGTTTTCCTTCATCAGGAGCACTACCCTATTTTGTAGCCTCCATCACAAAGTATAGTGTTTTACAGGCTCACCCAGAAGATGCTGGCAGCCTGCTCTCCCCACCCCAGCAAATCCCTCAAGGCTAGAGTTATCTGCTGTGTGCAGCCATCTGATTTTTCTGTGTATTTTCACTTTATAAGGACTGACCATGTGGGGAGAGATAAAATCAGAGGCTGCTATAAGGAATAAACCTTTGAGGCACCTGCCATGTTATGCTAATTATCTTTCTATTTGATGTTCAACAGGAAATTGTGGCGATGATTCTGTTTCTCACCATTCTGGGCTTTTGCAGTGCAGTATCAGCCACAATATACGGGGTTGGGGATGAAATCCAGAGAACTAAGGTAGGTGGGGTCCTGATACTAAATCCTAAAGAGTAAGGTAGGTGGGCTCCTGATTCTAAATCTAAAGAGTAAGGTAGGTGGGACCCTGATAGTAAATCCTAAAGAATTTGATCTTTAGCCCTCAAAAGTAATAGTGTGGAACATTTCTTACAGAAAATCGTTTCTCCAAGGTTTATTATCTTGGTCCCCAAATCTCATATTTTAAATCACATTTTTACACTTACATGTAGCACAAATATCGTCATATATACTCCTAACTGAGAGTTATAAAAATCGGATCTTTATAATTTTAGAAAATGCAGATGCCCTGCAATGAGCGTGAGATGAAAGTGCAGGCTCCGTGTAAGGGAGCCCCTCAGGTATCTGGTTTAATGTTGCGTCCCAGAACAGATTTTATAAACTTGTTTCTGCTCTCTCCTCCTCTTTCTTCTCCCTCGACTTTTCCCTTGCCACTTGCTCTACAGTAGGGATGTCCAACCTATGGCCTCCCGCTGGCCACATGCTGATTTTGCGAAGACTTTTATTGCTTATCTGTGGTGTTGGGTATCAGAAAAAGCATGCAGGGATTTTCCCCCACTTTGGTACTCAGGTTTTGTTAGGTTTGTGCATTTCATATGTGGCCAAGACAACTTTTCTTCTTTCAACCTTGTAGCAGAGAAAAAAGGTTGGACACTCCTGCTAAAGGTTCAAGTTTCCCTCCTTCCTAATTCGTGACGACCAACTGTGTCTCCACCTGCCTCCCCCATCTCTTATGTCTTTGATGAGAGTCACAGGCACTGGGTACACATACACTTACTCACTCAAACCCGATGAGTGAAGCACACTGTCTCCATCTGAAGCATTCAAGTATGGACATTTTTTAGAATCACCCTCCTCCAGAGATAAACAAAGACAGCAGATATACATGTGCTAAAGAAAAATTTCACCAACTTTTCATTGACTGGCACAATTTCTTTAGTGCCCTCTTGACCAACCAATCTGGTTTTTGTTTGTTTTTTGAGACAGGGTCTCACTTTGTCACCCTTGGTAGAGTGCAGTGGCGTCATAGCTCACAGCAACCTCTAACTCTTGGGCTCAAGCAATTCTCTTGCCTCAGCCTCCCGAGTAGCTCCCGAGTAAAGACACCTGCCACAACGCCTGGCTATTTTTAGAGGCAGGGTCTCACTCTGGCACAGGCTGGTCTCAAACCTCTGAGCTCAGGCAATCCACTCACCTCAGCCTCCCAGAGTGCTGGGATTACAGGCGTGAGCCACTGCACCCAGACAGCCAATCTGTTTTTCTGGAGATGGAGGGTAAGATTAGAGCGTAATGTAAGAGAGTGTGAGATTCAGAAAGGCACAGAGAGCTGAGATAAGCCTCTTGAACAAGCCTTCTATTGATGGAAAATTCTTGGTGAATGATAATGGAATATTTTTTGCCTTACCAGGTCCCAGATGATCGTCTTTATGAAGAACTAAATATATATTCACCAATTTACAGTGTGTTGGAAGAGGGAGTGGAAGTGTCTCCTCCTACTGATTCATAAGACTCACGTGACCAGAAAATTTGGGTTTACACCCAAGGGTGGAGAAAGCCAAGGTGTTTTGTTTAAGGGGTTACTGGAAGCATTCTTACTCTCTCCACCATCTGCCACTCTTACATTAGATTTTTTTTCCAGATGACAGTATTTTGGTTTTTGTTGCTTCTGCTCACTTAAATATGCCCCCCCCCCCATTTGTAGATGTGATAGATTCTTAATTTTCTTATTTTATATTATGATCTCATGTTCATCCATCCCTTCTAGGAAGTCTACATGTTTCTGTCTGTAACTGTTTAATAGGGAAAACAAGAAGAAGCCCGATTAAGAGTTGAGTTAAACTTTGATAGTTTGATAATACTTGTTCTTAGTTCTTTTTAGAGTTCACAATTGCTATAGCTGGGCCTGATATGCACCCACCTGCCCATGCCTGCACAGATTATATATATATATTCGTTAACTTACTAACTTATATACACACACATATACATTTTACACTATATACAAGTTTATATATGCAAATATATAACCCCTCAATGATAATGTAATTTTTTCAGAGACAAAGTTTTATAAAAATCTATGTATTGCCTGAATCATCAGCAAATTCACTGGCATGGTACTGTTCAATAATGTTTACAAATCTATGCATGGGTAGTGGGGAGTTTTATTAAGTTACCCATTATCTGGTAATATGGATAGGTAAAAACAGGGAGATTGTAAGCAGAAAGGCCATTTAATGAAACATTTATGATAAAAGAAAATAATTGATAAATATGTGAGCTGAAAAGTAGTCAATAAGAATGGAGAAGTGTGGTCATATCTAAAACATGTAGAAGAAGAGAAACAGGTAGATTCTGTTAGTAAGTTAAAGGATAAAGTTAGACAACCAATTGGTTGGCTAATACAGTAAGTAGTTGAGTCTAAGATCAAAGGAAAACATCTGGTAATATTGAAAAAATAATAGAATGCCAGAACTTATGAATGGTAGAAGAAGACTGCAGATGGACCTAAACTAAGCTCAGTTTTACACTGAGCAAAAGCAGCTGGAGAGGTCCTGATGACAACCAACACAGAGTTCTGCTAAAGATAAAATTGGGCGATAGAGGTTTAGTGAGACCATTATTAAAGAAAAGCACTCTAAGAGAATTATTTTGAGATAAAAGTTAAACCCCATAAGTGTAATCAGAGGGAAAAGTAAGGATAAAATCTAGGATGGAAGACATAAGTATTAGTCAGAAAAGTACATTGTGGAACAGAATGTAGCAGGTAGCCTAAGTAGAGGAAAGTTAAAGAGAGAATAATTAATCACAGGGACAGTATCTGTTGGCTTGGGCAAGAGAAAAATGTACAGTCCTACCTTATCTGTCTAAATTTCAACTTAAAGATCTTCTTCATGAAGACCCCTGAACACATACCTTTTCCTTCAGTCTTAGTTTCTTGCTTCCTACCCAATCTATCCAATGATGCAGTGTAATAGCCTTAATTATTAGCGTTCTTTTGATCTCCTGGTGCATTTTCAATTATTAGTATTTGTGTAATAAATTGGAATCATCTAAGTTGGTTTCTTGCCTATGTTTGTGTTTACCTATGAGGTTGAGGGACTGGTCAAGGATAATGGGAATAATGGGGAAACAAAACATCAGTCAAATGATGCGTGGGACCAAGATCAGTTTCTGGAGACCTTTTCATCAACCTTTGGGGGATGTGTGTGTGTGTGTTTTGAGAAAGAGTCTCAAGCTATCACCCTGGATAGAGTGCCGTGGTGTCATAGCACGACACCCTCCAACTCTTGGGCTGAAGTTTTTCTATTTTTAGTAGAGATAGGGTCTCGCTTTTTGCTCAGGCTGGTTTCAAACTCATGAGCTCAAGCAATACCAGCCTTGGCCTTCCAGAGTGCTAGAATTACAGGCATGAGCCACTGTACCCAGCCTATCAACCCTTTGTTAAATGGGACACTCTGCAAGCAACTCCATAGACAGAAAACAGACTGTGACCCTCTCTAGCCACCTCTTGTCAAGAAATGGTAGAGTGAAATTAAAAGGAAATGAGCCTGAGTCACATGTCGTGAGTTAGTCCTGATTTGATCTGCTGTGCTATGTGAACTTGAGACTGTCATCTCTCTCAGGTTTTTCATCAGAAAATGAGCAATTTGGAACAAAGATTCCCAACTGATCTGTTTCTGTATTTTGTGATTTTAGATATTTAGGACTTTGGGTAATCATAATTACTAAGTTTGTGGTTGGGATAGCAACAGCCGTCAGAGTTACTTGATGCTCACATTTTCAAGGAAACAACTTTCCACTTTGGGTAAAAAGCCACGTGGTTTGGTACGACACCTGAAATTGTTCTGTATCTCCCTGGTAAAAGTTAATCAAAGGTCTTTTTCTGAAAATTGTCCTAGAAAAAAAACTTCCCAAATAATTCCCACTAAAATACATTCTGATTTAGAGACTTTTTATTTCTTTGTATTAATCAGTTTCTGACATATATGATAGTTCTTCTGCCTGAAAAACTTAGCGATTTATTATATAGAATAATCAGTTTACCTCTTTTGTCTGAAAACAAATTCTGAACTTTGCTCATTTTGAAAAACATTTTTTGCAGAATATAGAATTCTGCATTCACAGTTTTATTTCTGCACGTTTAAATCTCACTCCATTGTCTTCTTGTGTGCTTTGTTTCTGATAATATTTATTTTTGTTCCTCTCTAAATAATGAGCACTTTTTTCTCCACTTACCTAAAAGACGTTCTCTTTGTGCTTTGCTTTTAACAGTTTGAATATTAAATGCCTAATATTTGAGGGGTTATGAAGATGTCATATTTACCATATTTAGTGCTGTCTAATCATCTTTCATCTGTGGTTTGGTGTCATTAATTTTAGAAAATTCTCAGCTATTCTTCAAATATTTATTCTTCTCATTCTCTCTTTTTCCTCATGGAATCCTTTTGTGTTTATATACTAGACCTTTAATACTATCCTACAGCTTCGAGATAGTCTGGGTTAGATTTTGTTTTGTTTTTTTGGTGTTTTCCTACTCTTCTTTTTGAGTTTGAATAATTTCCATTGTCCTACTTTAAGTCATAGCTGGTTCATTCCTCAACTGTATCAAATCCCAAAGATGCTTCTGACAATACTATAGGTCCAGTAGATGCTGTCATTAAAATAAGACAATATACTTACTAAAGTATATTGTTGACTTCACCACTAAAAAAACCCCTCTTTTTTTTTTTTTTTTTTATTTATTTTTTTATTGTGTAGAAGGGGCAGGGAAAGAAGGCGGGGGAAGAGGTGAGTGACAGGGTCGGGCCAGTAGCATGGTATCACATTGGCTGTATCTAGGTAGAGGCAGTTTCAGGCCGGGCCTTGCTGAGTCATTGCTACGCGGAAGTAGCTCGATGGATCTGCTTCTAGTCAGGCTCGTGAAGTTGCACTAGGCCTCAGGCACATGGCAGGGCCCAACAATTCCCTCTTGTTTTTTGTATGGCGGAAAAACATAGCACCTGTCTTAGGTTGCCTGCTCTTGCAGTTTCAGTCTTACCCGTCATGGGGATACAAACATCAATGGTTTGGTCCCTGTCTTAGGTTGACTGAATGCAGAGTGATCTTACCCGTCTTTGGGTACTATGAATGTAGTCCACCATGCAGCCTCTCCATATCCTGTCTTAGGTTGTCCCCGC
>CAUYPK010033267.1:0-48518 GCA_963574355.1 Loris lydekkerianus
GTGACTGGGAAAATGCCAGGAAGGCTATGTTGAATATTGGGATGAAAATGTGTCAAATGGTTTATGAAGCTAGTATATGATGCCCCATGATCATATCAATGTACACAGCTATGATTTAATAAAAAAAAAAAAAAAAGAATGAAGAGAGGGAGAGATTAAACAAGAGAGACCCATTCTAGAAATAATAGAAGCTAAGTAGCCTGCTTGAAAGTTTCTATTCTCAGCTATAATTTCCTTCTGCTACCCTGAAACTTTAGATCTGCTCAGTCTGGAGAAATAAACCAGTTAAAAAATGTTAAGGAGGATTGGCCGTCCAGAACAAGATGGATGTGGAAATACCAAAAATCAACAGAGATAAATTGGTGGAATATGGATGCTTTCTAGAGACAAGAAAACACACACACACAGTATCATGCACAGGAGAACCTGGCACAAGGCTTGACTTCCTACAGTGAGATGGAAAAGGATACTGATTTTGATTTTGAGTAATAAAAGGAAGTCTGAAGAACCTTTGGAGACTGAAGAACTAAAGGATACCTGGTTTCTGCAAGGAACAAAGTCCAGAGAGTGACTTTAAGAGACTTGCCCAGAGTAACATAACAAGTTAGTGGCAGAGCCGCACAGACTGAAACAGAGGCTGTGTGATTCCTAGACTCTCCATAACCCTAGACTCAACCACACCTCTACTGTACAAAGCCCAGCCAGGCTTGAAGTGCATGGTGCTCACTACCCTGAGGAAGGAGAAAGAGGGGACAAAAGAAAGAGAGGGAAAAAGGATTAATGTACTGTTTAGGAGAAGTATACTTCCCAGAGTTATTCTGGTCACTCTCCTTTGTCTTGACCTGGTTCTGTTTTTGAGACTTGCAGCTTGTTGGAGTTTGAAGACTACTTAGAAATCAGTTAAGGTATTTTCTCTCATTATAGATGAGGAAAACTGTCCAGACAGAGGAAATAACTTACTTGAAATTTCTAGCAACTAATGTGTGTTTGGACACAGGGAAAAAAGCAGCAGGGACACAATGGCCAGGATGAGTAAGGACGAGGGTTACCCCCCAGAAGGGGTAGCTCTGGAAGGGGACTGGGAGGGGGTGGGGATTGACCCTGTATGTCTCCCCAGCTCCCTCCTGTACAAGGCTCCCCTGACCATGCTGGCTCTCTCACACTTTCCTCCCTGCAGCCTCTAAAATAGGGTGAGAAAGTATCTTACTCCCTCTCTATTCCACATGGTCCTGCATCATTCTAGCTTGCCTTGTGTAAGGTTTATTTCTCAAAACCCCGGCTCCTTCAGGGTAGGAACTGGATTCCAAGGAGTGTGCCGTGCCATATGCTTCTCTTTAATAAAATGCCCAGCACGATTTAGAATGAGCAAGTTAGCTTAATACATGCCTGCTTGTTGATTAACCTTTGAGAAAACTATAAAACTCATGGTGCGAATTCTGAAATTAGAGAGGGGAAAAAATTAAAGGTAGAAAATGAGACTCAGTTTTCTAACCTGAAAAGTGGAGAGGGATAGAGTCAATGGCATCTTACTACTGTCCCTTTTTTTTTTTTCCTTTTCTTTTTTTTCTTTTTTTTCTTTTTTTGCAGTTTTTGATTGGGGCTGCGTTTGAACCCGCCACCTCCAGCATAGGGGACCAGAGCCCTACTCCTTTGAGCCACAGGCACCGCCTTTTTTTTTCTTTCTTTGAGAAAGCATCTCCAGCTGCCTGCTACCCTGGGTAGAGTGCCATGGCATCATAGCACATAGCAACCTCTAACTCTTGGGCTCAAGTGATCCTCTTGCCTCATTTTTTCTATTTTTAGTAGAGACAGAGTCTCGTTTTAGCTCACACTGGTCTCAAACTTCTGAGCTCAAGCTCTCCTCCTGCCTTGTCCTCCCAGAGTACTAGGATTATAAGCGTGAACCACTGAGCCTGACCCCATTGTTCTTTCTTATCAGAGACATGTCATTTGGTATGTATTTTTTTTTTTTTTTTTGAGAAAGATTTGTATTTATTCTTTTTTTTTTTTTTTTTTTTTTTTTTTTATTGTTGGGGATTCATTGAGGGTACAGTAAGCCAGGTTACACTAATTGCATTTGTTAGGTAAAGTCCCTCTTGCAATCGAAAGCCCCTGGTGCTTTCTCCCTCCCCCTGCTGGGGAACCCCTTTTTCTCTCATCCCACACACCACCTTAGGAAAGCCTTGTCATATAACAGGGTTCATTTGCCCAGAGCCTGTGAAAGGTGGCTGTTTTTACTGCCTTTATATTTGGTTCTATTGAAACTCTGAGTCTGAAAGTGATAAGTGGGGGTTCTGAGTGTGTTTGCAGTTGTGGGAGCTGCCAGGGCATTGGATTGACTGTGCCTTCTAGGATGGTGAGGAGACAGAGGCTGGTCTGGAAGTGGGTGATGTCTGAAACCCCAAAATATTTCTCAAGCAGGCAGGCACATGAACGAACATGTCAGTTGCTCATTCTCTCCTATGAGTCCTTCCTAAAATCGACCAGCTAATTTCCTCTTTATGTCTATGTATTATTAAAGTTTTACTCATGCTATAAAATTCTACCCTGAAGTCCTAAGGTAACTATGAGATCTATAAAACTATTTTTGGAAAGCTTAGATGTTTAAGCTATCTCCTCTCCTCATTTTAAAACATTCCGTATAGAAAAGGGCAGGGAAGGAAGGACCCACTGAGACAGTCATTTTCATAAGGCTTGGAAGGAGATGACAAAAGATGGGAGAGGAACCAGTAGGTTCCCACCTAATGTATCCATTGCAAAGCCTTTTGCTTGGCATTACACAGTTACTTAACCTTTTTCACTTGAAAAACATATTCTTGATTAATTAATTAATTTATTTTTGTCAAGCGGTCACAGCTCCACAGAGCTAGAGAGAGGAAAAGCAGTCGGCATCTATCATTTCATTCTGTCAATTCTAGGCAGAGCTGAAGACAGACTTCTCTCTGGTCGCCATCCTCTGACCTTCACTCTCACACTTGCTTTTAAGGTGAGCAAGTCTTGTCTTGAAACCAATTAAATATATATACCATGGTGACTGCAGCATTCTTGAAAAGATGAGCAAGGGGAGTACCAAGAAAGAAGCAGCATTTCAGGATGAATTATTGATCAAGATTTCTCTCAAACACATATATACATTCAAGGGTCTGGCATTCCCAGCTGGGGGAGATTGCATCTTGGGTGGTCTTCACAGGGTTAAGAAAGATAACCTCTTTGCTCTAAATTCTATTTATTTGGTAGGTGGTAAATGTGTTTACATCTCTGTGTGTCTCCTTTTGTTTGGTTTTCCAAGAAAGCCTGAATCAGCAGGTTTCAGGGGAAAGCTGAAACATCTGACAGGCTTAGAGAAATGATGTGTGCCACTTGAAAAGAAATTAATTGAAAAAAAATACCACTTTTCACTTATATAGCAGTTTCTATCCTTGTCCTTAAACAGGTTACAGATATTAATTAAATGCTGTCATGCATCATTTGTCACCATGGTTGATTAAGCCAAGTGGAAAGATCAGGTTTGATTATGGGTAGAGGTGGAGAAACTAAGGTGGTTTGGGAAGACTGATAAAATAGGGAGGAACCATCACCTCCATTTTTTGACAATTCATTTATCTCATGAGAACACCCTTGGAAATGCCAGAGGACAAAGTTCACTCTAGTCTTGGTCTCCTCACTCATACCAGTTCCTAGCTTCTGTTTATTTCTGTCTACCCAGATGATTGAACTGTCTCCTTACCGGTCAACTTAATTGTCCTTACAACAGTATTAGTTACTTCCGGTTGTACAACAAATGGCCACAAACTTACAAGCTTACAACAATACACATTTGTCATCTCACCATTTCTATGGGTTAGGACTCCAAGTATCACTTAGGTCCACAGCTTATGTCTTACAAGGCTGCAGTCAAGGTGTTGATCAGGGCTGGGTCCTTATCTGGAGCTTTACCTGAGGAAGAACCTGTGTGGTGTTGGCAGCATTCAGTTTCCTGAAGCTGGTTTGTGCTGGCTGTCAGCTGTGATTCCTAAAGGCCACCCTCAATCCCTTGCCACATGGCTTCACCAACATGACTACTTACTTTATCATGTCACCTGGGAAAGTGAGTATCCTAGCATCTGATGTTACGATGAAGTTTTTATATAAAGAATGTGACTATAGCAATTATGAAAGAAAAGGCGATCAAGGGTATCCACATAGGGTCGGAAGAGATCAAACTTTCTCTCCTCACAGATGATATGATTGTATATCTGAAAAACCCCAGGGATTCTACTACAAAACTCTTAGAAGTGACCAAGGAATACAGCAGCATCTCAGGTTACAAAATCAACATCCATAAATTGGTAGCCTTTACATATATCAACAAAAGTCAAGTTGAAAAAACAATTAAGGACTCTATCCCATTCACAGTTGTGCCAAACAAGATGAAATATTTGGGAGTTTATCTAACAAAGGACGTGCAAGATCTCTATAAAGAGAACTATGAAACTCTAAGAAAAGAGATAGCTGAGAATGTTAACAAATGGAAAAACATACCGTGCTCATGGCTGGGAAGAATCAACATCATTAAAATGTCCATACTACCCAAAGCAATATATAATTTCAACGCAATCCCCATTAAAGCTCCACTGTCATACTTTAAAGATGCTGAAAAAACAATACTTCATTTTATATGGAATCAGAAAAAACCTCGAATAGCCAAGGCATTACTCAAAAATAAAAACAAAGCAGGAGGAATCATGCTACCAGACCTCAGACTATACTACAAATCCATAGTGATCAAAACAGCATGGTACTGGCACAAAAACAGAGAAGTAGATGTCTGGAACAGAATAGAGAACCAAGAGATGAATCCAGCTACTTACCATTATTTAATCTTTGAGGAGCCAGATAAAAACATTCAATGGGGAAAAGATTCCCTATTTAACAAATGGTGCTTGGTGAACTGGTTGGCAACGTGTAGAAGACTGAAACTGGACCCACACCTTTCACCATTAACCAAGATAGACTCTCACTGGATTAAAGATTTAAACTTAAGACATGAAACTATAAAAATACTAGAATAGAGTGCAGTGAAAACCCTTGAAGAAATTGGGTTGGTCGAGTTTTTTATGTGGAAGATCCCCCGGGCAATTGAAGCAGCTTCAAAAATACACTATTGGGACTTGATCAAACTAAAAAGCTTCTGCACAGCCAAGAACACAGTAAGTAAAGCAAGCAAACAGCACTAAGCATAGGAAAACATATTTGCAGGTTATGTCTCCGACAAAGGTTTAATAACTAGAATCCACAGAGAACTCAAATGCATTAGCAAGAAAAAAACAAGGGATCCCATAGCAGGCTGGGCAAGGGACTTGAAGAGAAACTTCTCTGAAGAAGATAGGTGCCCGGCCTTCAGACATATGAAAAAATGCTCATCATCTTTAATCATCAGAGAAATGCAAATCAAAACTATTTTGAGATATCATCTAACTCCACTGAGACTAGCCTATACCACAAAATCCCAAGACCAGAGATGTTGGTGTGGATGTGGAGAAAATGGAACACTTTTGCACTGCTGGTGGGAATGCAAATTAATACATTCCTTTTGGAAAGATATATGGAGAACACTTAGAGATCTAAAAATAGACCTGCCATTCAATCCTGTAATTCCTCTATTGGGCATATACCCAGAAGACCAAAAATCACATCATAACAAAGATATTTGTACCAGAATGTTTATTATAGCCCTATTCATAATTGCTAAGTCATGGAAAAAGCCCAAACGCCCATCGATCCACAAATGAATAAATTGTGGTATATGTATACCATGGGATATTATGCAGCCTTAAAGAAAGATGGAGACGTTACCTCTTTCATGTTTACATGAATGGAGCTGGAACATATTCTTCTTAGTAAAGTATCTCAAGAATGTGAGAAAAAGTACCCAATGTACTCACCCCTACTATGAAACTAATTTAGGACCTTCACATGAAAGCTATAACCCAGTTACAACCTAAGAAATAAGGGGAAGGGGGAAAGGGTACAGAGGGAGGGGGTAGGGGTATAAAGGGAGGGGGGAGGTGGGTAGAGGGAGGGAGATTGATAGGATTACACCTGTGGTGCTTCTTACAAGGGTATATGTGAAACTTAGTAAATGTGGAATGTAAATGTCTTAGCAAAATAACTAAGAAAATGCCAGGAAGGCTATGTTAACTAGTGTGATGAAAATGTGTCAAACGGTGGTCTATGAACCAAGTGTATGGTGCCCCATGATCATATTAATGTACACAGCTATGATTTAATAAAAAAATAAATAAATAAAGAAGGTGAAAAAAAAAAAAAAAAACCATTGGGCGGTGCCTGTTGCTCCGTGCGTAGGGCGCCTGCCCCATATACCAAGGGTGGTGGGTTCGAACCCAGCCCCAGCCAAACTGCAACAAAAAAATAGCGGGGCGTTGTGGCAGGCACCTATAGTCCCAGCTACACAGGAGGCTGAGGCAAGAGAATCACGTAAGTCTAGGAGTTGGAGGTTGCTGTGAGCTGTGACACACCACAGCACTCTACTGAGGGCCATAGAGTGAGACTCTATCTCTAAAAAAATAATAATAATAATTATAAAAAATAAAAAGTAAAAAAAACTATTCGAGGAAGGAGGTTAGGCAGGAGGAAGGTACATGTGGTTATAAAAGGGCAAGATGACTAATACTTGTGGACAAGAAACTCTTTATATTGACTATAGTGACAGATACATAAGTAATACAACTGAATAGAACTTGTACTCACACACAAATGAGTACCGTACATGTAAAACTCAAGATATGTGACATGACTTTAAGCAATTTCTTGAGCCTTAAACTTACACCAAATTTCTCCCAGTTTACTATCCTGGCATCATTGTTGCTGCTATTCCTTTAGCAGTATGCCTATCTCTGCCATCAGTATATTTATTCCCCTTGGAGACACTGACTAAAATCACCTCATTTTTCATGAAATCTTTCTCAATCAATTCAGCCAAAAGTGAACTCTCCTGCTTTTATGGAATTCCTGTATTAGTTACTTGTATACATGTCTTAGTTAAGATTATAAGCACTTTGAGGATAAAGGTTAATAACTAACCTATCACACACTGACCTACTTCAGTCCCATGTAAGCAAAAGGCACTCAGGTATTTGCTTAATTAACTACTTTCACCCCTTCAAAGTATCCAAGTATAATTCCTATTCCTTCATGGCATAAATTTCTCTCTTAAAATCAGACAAGCTTCCTTCTTTATCCTTTACAGATATCCTCCTACCTGGAAGGTTCCATCTCTCAAATTATAATTAACTCTTTGATTTTAATCTCAAAAGCCATTTATTCCTTAAAACTTTTCCTAGTTTCTCTTAATCAGTTTCCTCTCTCCCTCCTGTAATGCTCACTACACTCTGTATTTCACTTAAATCACCTAGTCTATGTTCTAGACTATAATATTATTCTGGCACCTGTCTAACCTCAATCAAAGAGTAAATTCCTTGGCAGCAACAACTGCCCTGAACACTTCGAAAATCGTTTAGAATGTATTCTGTGTTCAAATATTTGCTGAATCAAATAAACTCTATTTCTAGAAAGTTAATTAATTTTGAATATCAATCAATCTTCCAATATTGCTAAGATATAAATTCTATAGACTAATTTTTATAGGGAATGCTGATAAAATATATAATTCTCTTCATATAATTTCCTCTGCCTCTAAATCAGGATTGTCTAACTTGTGGCCCACATGCCAATTTTGTGAGAACATTTTTTGCTTATGTGTGGTATCAGACATCACAAAAAGTACACAGAACTTTTCTTTTTTTTTAATTTTGCTAATCAACTTTCATCAGTGTTTGCATATTTAATGTGTGGCCTAAGACAACTCTTACTTTTCCAATGTGCAGCAGGGGAAAAGAAAAGGTTGGACACTCCTGTCTAAATCTTGCTTTTTTAGTTTCTTATATTGTTTTTTGACCCTGACACATACTTGTTTAAAATGCTGATGGTTCCTTCAAATTTTATCTAAGGCTCTCTTCTCCATCTTCACGCTGTTCCTGAATGACCTTACCTAACTATATACTAATTACTGCCAAATATTTATCTCTAACCTTTATCTTCACCTTAGCTCTATGCCTGCATTTTCAACTACCTAACAGAGACCCAGCACTTCCTACCTGAATGTACCACAGAAGATTTCCTAAATCAAGTTATCATTCCATCACAAGTTTCCTATATTTCCCCTTTCCTCAACTTTGTGACTAACAGATTATTTGTACTCTTCTTTTTTATGTCTCATACCCAATAAAACTGTATTAATTCTACCTCCAAAATCTTGCTAGAATTAATCCACTGATCTCCATCTCTAGTTGCTATCATCCCTATATTCATCATTTTTCCATCTATACATATAATAACAGTCTCCCCTGATTTCCCTGCCTGCCTTCTCCACTTTCTTTCCTCTTCAATTTATTCTATAGTCTACCACCTGAGTTACCTTTTCAAAATAAAATTCCAGGGTGCCGGCCCCATATACCAGAGGTGGTGGGTTCAAACCTGGCCCCGGCCAAAAAACTGCAAAAAAAATAAGTAAAATAAAATTCCAATCATACAATTTCCTATTCAAAAACATTCAATAGTTGGGCGGTGCCTGTGGCTCAAAGGAGTAGGGGGCTGGCCCCACATACCAAAGGTGGCGGGCGGGTTCAAACCGGACCCTGGCCAAAAACTGCAAAAAAAAAAAAAAAACCCACCATCCAATGGTTCTTCTGTACCTATATGATAAAACCTAAACTCATTTATCATGTAGAGTAAGGGCTGGCAAACTAAGGTTCATGGGCTAAACGTAATCCACAACCTCCTTTCCTAAACAGTTTTACTGGAAAACAGTCATGTCCATTCATTTATATATTATCTATGGCTGCTTTCACAGTAACAAGAATTGAGTAGTTGCAACAGAGCCCAAATGGCCCAAAGGCAAAAAACATTTGCTGTCTGGTCCTTGACATAAAAAGTTTGCAGACCCCAGGCATGGAGTATATGAAAAACAATTGGGCCCCTAGATCCCTTTCCAGTCTCAACACACTCACAAACTCTATGCTCTTATTATATCAAACAGGCCATTCTCTTCCTAATTAAAAAAAAAAAAAAAAAAAAAACTGGCTGGGTATGGTGGCTCAGGACTTTAATCCTAGCACTCTGGGAGGCCGAGACGGGTGGATTACTTGAGATCAGGAGTTTGAGACCAGCCTGAGCAAAAGCTAAAAACCCTATCTCTACTAAAATAAAAAAAATACAAAAAAATACGAAAACTCAGGCAAGAGGCTTGCTTGAGCCCAAGAGTTCATGGTTACTATGATCTATAATGACACCACGGAACTCTACCCAGTGAGACTCTGTCTCAGAAAAAAAAGAAAGAAAAAAAAATTACTCATTTTTCAAGGGGATGTACTTGATTCAGTTGGAGGTTCATAGTATACTGAATAAAATGATCGCTTTTACTAATTCCAACCATATTCTCTCATTTCATATTTAAAACACATACAACAAAATGAAGGCTATGATTCTAACCACAAATCAGAGGCTATAAAATTTGGGAAAGTGATAGCAAATATGTGTACTACAGATGTCTCAGAGCACTTAAAATAGTTGATAAGATGTTCCATTATGGCAACTAGGAAATACATATTATTTACTTTGCTGAGGTAATTGTGTGAAAAAAGCCCTGGAATTAGAGTCAAAGGACTTAGGTTTGATACTTAAGTTTACATATTAAAGTAAAGCCCACTTTCATTGCATGTGAACTATATGGTCTTTTTATGAGAATTATTCAAACACTATTTTTTATTTGAATCATTATCATAACCCATATTATTATCAGCAAGTGTGATCCAGTATCATAATTACAAATTACATTTGCATAACATTTTAAAACCTATAAAGTAACTCCATAGGTATTTTATTTGAGTTCACAGTAATCCTGTAAGATTTGAAGGCAAGTATTTTCTTCACTTAGAAAATTAGGAAATTAAGGCCCACAGAAACTAAGCATCTTGCCTACAAATGGCAGGGCCTAGACTCAATCCAGCTACTCTTATTTCATAATAGTTCATAGTCTTTCCATTTTTAAACACTATTTAATGAAATTTTAGAAAATACAATGTACTGTGATTCTGATACAGGAAATAACTTTTGAAAGAAAAAATTCTACATTATATCCCTCAACCTTACCTCCATCTACAAAACACTTAATACAATCAGCAGACTCTAGCTTCTATCAAACTGGGTTCTACTGAGGCCAGATGCAGTGGATCACACCTGCAATCCTAGCACTCTGGGAGGCTGAGGCAGGTGGATTGCTTGATCTCAGGAATGCAAGAGCGAGATCCCCAACTCTACCAAAAATGAAAAATTGACATAAGAGGATCGCTTGAGCCCAAGAGTTTAAGGTTGTTATAAGGTATGATGCCATGGCACTTTACCCAGGATGACAGAGTGAAACTGTTGTCTTAATAAATAAATAAACAAACAAATAAACAGGGTTCTACTGAAAAGTTCATCAAGATACGAAGAGTATTCCAAGATGGTCACATCAGTTGTTAGACTATCAGACCACTAGCCACTAGTAAATTCTCTAGCTACACTAGAAAACATTTAGTGTAGATATCATATAGGCAAAAATAAATGATTTTCAATTTGACAAACTAATAACACCCAGAAAAAATTCTCAAATCAAATTAATAAAAAAATGTTGTAAGATAATCACATGCTTTTAAAATATTTATAAGACTAAATGTTGAAAGAGTCAAAAACTTATCTGGGAATGAAGAATAGATTATCAGCTAGTACTGAAAAAGAAAAAACTGCAGCCCTGCAATTAATCAGGCTTGGCAGGACAGATGCAGATAAAATCAGCTAAAAGTTAAGAGGAAACTTGCTTTATTCATGAACAAGTTGTAAAATATCATCAAGGACCCCCACCTGAGTGATTATTATGGCCTCAGACCCACTTTGCTATTTTCATTTTTTACCACAGGGAGAAAATAAATTCCTAACTGCCCTTGCTTCATGATAGCTCCCCAAACTCTAGTTAATTCCTGCTTTTCCCAAATTGACTCAGAAACAGGCAGATACTGTTCTGAAACAGGCCTGATCCTGGCTTCCTCAGACCCTTAGAATTCTTTAATGTAATCCATACTTTACAAAAGCGACTTTCCTCTTAACCAGAGGACTTCCATGTTTCCTCAGCAGTGTACTTACTCACTATTAGTCTGATTTTGTCAGACTATCAGCCAACTCGTGGTGGTCTTTGACTGATTATGCTTTAACAAGAAAATTTATTTTGAATTATTCCACAGATTAAGCAGTTTAGCACTGACAAAAGCCCCCTCTAGAAACTCTCCCCAAATGGCCTTAAAGCACAGATTTTATGGTAAGTAGTATTTCTTGTGACATAAGCAGAATTCAGTGTTGAATTCAGTGTTGAATTCTGCTTATGTCACAAGAAATATTCTGATCAATAATGATAAGAGATACAGAACTTAACCAAAGGCAAGAAACTCGTATCTGCTGGTAAAGAAAGTTTATGATCAACTTGTTAATGAGCTCTAGATAAAACCAAAAGTGTACAAATTGGTAATATGATCTGATTTTTAATACAAATGGCTTACAGATAAAATTTCCACATATAATCTAATAATAGATTACACACAATGTTTATTAAATCCTTATGTAACTTCCTAATTTTTAATTTTAATATACATTATATAAAAATTGAATATTTCAAATTTTTTTATAAATGGCATTAAAATACAAACCAAATTAATTGTTTTAGCCATAAGTCAAGCTAATTTTGTACATATAAAAGCTACATTTCATGTGTTGCATGATAAAAAATGACTCTATTGTGTTTTGAACTTTAAACAACCCAGAACATTTAAAAGTTCTGTGCTACCAATAAGGATTTGGAAAATATAAATCTAGCTATAATAAAGAATGCCAATCCAACTTTGCTAGGCTAGCCTTATCAGGGGAATAAAGATGAAAAGATATTATTAACAAAATAATGTTCTATTAAGATGCCTACAGGATAAAGAAGAAATGTCATTCAAATCCTGTAAATCAACTTCAAAATAATAGAGCAAAGTTTTGAACTTCTAAGAAATAACTGTTGCCACCTACCTCAATTCCAAGTCAGGAATGTGGGGATATGAAGCAGATAGAATTGACTTCAGCAAAAACTTAAGACTGAATCAAAAATAGCACCAGGCTCAGCCAATAGTTGCTAATCATTGCTAATCATAACAGTCCTAAAGCTTTATACATATACGCAGGTCAGAAAGAACTATTATTCACAGATTAGAATTTTTACACCATACCCACCATCATCAATAGACTCATCTTAAAATACAAAGAGTTTTTCAGGAAACAAGCTATACTGGGCCAGACTTAGTGGCTCAAGCCTGTAATCCTAGCACTGTGGAAGGCTGAGGTTGGTGGACTGCTTGAGCTCAAGAGATTGAGACCAACCTAAGCAAGAGCAAGACTCCGTCTCTAAGTCTCTAAAAACAGCTGGGCATTGTGGCAGGTGCCTGTAGTTCTATCTACTTGGGAGGGTGAGGCAAGAGGATCACTTGAGCCCAAGAGTTTGAGGCTGCTGTGAGCTATGATACCACTTCACTCTATCGAGGGCAACAAAATGAGACCCTGTCTCAAAAAAAAAAAAGAAGAAAGAAAAAAAAGAAAAGAAGCTGTACTTAAGCAAGGCTGAAATAATTTGCTAAAATCAGATGAGATCAGGTGCATTTGGGATGGTATGGCCATAGACTGAAATAATCTTAAATTAGTATTTTGTCTTTTACCAAAAACGTCAGTCAACATTAGGCTTTTTAATTTAATCATAAAATAGAATGTAGACATGCAAACTTCTGACTGGTTAAAATGCAGCAAGCATATCAGTTCCTATAAGTAGAGAGGACAATAACAGACTAAGAAAATGCTCTGGCAAAAACACTGAAAAATGACTCATAAAATTCATTGTCAATTGTAGATCTGAAATACCTAGTAGCATTTTTTGTAAAGTTTGGTAGTTTCCAAAAAAGCTCTCATAACTAAATAAATTAAAGTTTTGAAAAAAGCAAAAAGGGTATAAAAATGAATTTGAAGAAAATGTAAAAATTCTAATATAAATTTTAAAAAATCACAGAATTATTTCTTTCATGGATTTGATGCTACTAGGAATCAGATTGTCTCTAAAACTTGAACCAACCATAGCAAAAGCCTAGAGTCTTCAAGGCTGATGTCAATGCCATCCTGCAACACTCATCCACAATATAACTTAAATAACAATAGTAAATCTGGAAAGTATTGATATTCATGGTTATTAACTGTCTTGTTGCTAGAATAATATTAAGTGAAATATGGCAATAAAATACTTTCCAATTCCATCAAGACTTACCATGAAGTTTACTTAATATAATTTGGGATAAGCCTACATACAGGATATTGTTATCCTCTTCTAAACCTTTTAACCTTATTTTACTATTATACATAAAGTTTAACATTGTCTTTTTCTTAAGTTAAACAAACCTGGTACTTTTTAATAGCTTCCCTTTCTAATAGATGAAGTTCTATTTCTGAAAGGTACTGAGTTAAAATGCATATAACAAATGCCAAAAGATTATTTTAGAATACTTTGGTGTATACTGAGAGAAAAAGTCAAAGGTATGATAAATAATACTGAGGAAATAAGAAAAATATTTATGAAAAGTATCTGTTATAAAACAGTCAAGGACGCTATTCCTTTTACAGTAGTGCCAAAGAAGATGAAATATTTTGGAATTTACCTAACAAAGGATGTGAAAGATCTCTATAAAGATAATTATGAAACTCTGAGAAAAGAAAAAGCTGAAGATGTTAACATATAAAAACATACCATGCTCATGGCTGAGAAGAATCAACATTGTTAAAATCTCCATGTTACCCAAAGCAATATACAAATTTAATGAAACCCCTATCAAAGCACCACTGTCATGCTTTAAAGATCTGGAAAAAATAGTACTTTGTTTAATATGGAACCAGAAAAAACTTCAAATAGCCAAGACATTACTCAGACATAAAAACAAATCAGGAAGAATTATGGTACCAGACTTTAAACTATACTATAAATCTATAGTGATCAAAACAGCATGGTAATGGCACAAAAATAGAGAGGTAGATGTATGGAACAGAATTGAGAACCAAGAGATGAACACAGACACTTATCATCATTTGATCTTTGATAAGCCTATCAAAAATATAAATTGGGGGAAAGATTCCCTATTAAACAAATGATGCTGGGAGAAATGACTGGCAACTAGTAGAAGACTGAAACTGGACCCACACCTTTCACCATTAAGAAAAATTGACTCCCACTGGATAAAAGACTTAAACTTAAGACACAAAACTATAAAGATTCTTGGAGAGAGTGCAGGGGAAACACTTGAAGAAATTGGCCTTGGAGAATACTTTCTGAGGAGGAACCCTCCCCCCTGGGCAATTGAAGCAACACCAAAAATACATTACTGGTATCTGATCAAACTAAAAAGCTTCTATACTGCCAAGAACACAGTAAGTAAAGCAAGCAGACAGCCCTCAGAATGGGAGAGGATATTTGCAGGTTATGTTTCTGACAAAGGTTTGATGATCAGAATCCACAGGGAATTCAAACTTATTAATAAGAAAAGAACAAGTAACACCATTTCATTGTGGGCAAGGGACTTTAATAGAAGCTTCTCTGAAGAATATGGCCTACAGACACATGAAAAAATGTTCATCACCTTTAATCATCAGAGAAATGCAAATAAAAACTACTTTGAGATGTCATCTAACTCCTGTAAAAGTGACTCACATAACAAAATCCCAAAACTATAGATGTTGGCATAGATGTGGAGAAAAGGGAACACTTATACACTGCTGGTGGGAATGAAAGCTGATACACCCCTTTTGGAAAGAAGTATGGAGAATACTCAGGGATCTAAAAGTAGGCCTGCCATTTGATCCTGCAATTCCTCTACTAGGAGTATATCCAAAAGACCAAAAATCACTTTATAACAAAGATACATGCACCACATTGTTCTTTGCAGCTCAATTCATAATAGCCAAGTAATGGAAGAAGCCCAAGTGCCCATCGGCCCATGAATGGATTAATAAGTTGTGGTGTATGTATACCATGGAATACCATGCAGCATTAAAAAAAATGGAGACTTTACCTCTTTTTTGTTTACATGGATGGATCTGGAATATATGCTACTTAGTAAAGTATCTCAAGAATGGAGGAAAAAGTATCCAATGTACTCAGTACTATTATGAAACCAATTACTCACACTTTCATATGAAGAATCGATCACAACTATGGCCCAGGATGAAGGAGGGAGGGGGAGGATGAAAGGGGCAGAGGGAGGCCAGATAGAGGGAGAGTGAATGGTGGGATCACACCTATCGTGCATATTGCAAGGGTACATGTTAGATCTATTAAGTATAGAGTATAAATGTCTTAATACAATAATTAAGTAAATGAGGTGAGGCATATATTAACCTGTTCAATGTAAGCATTCCAAACTATATATGAAATCCGCACATTATACCCCATAAATGCCTTAATGTATACATGATCTACCTCTTTGTGATTTAATAGTAAATAAATAAAGGTAAAACAAAATAATGAAAATGATGAAAATAAGCCCCCCATATAAAAAAATCAGTTTTCTTTTAAATAAAGATACTAAAATTATTAATCCCAAAATTGCTATAATACTGATTACAGAAATAGATATAAAGGGCTAAAAACTCAGATGAGCTATATAAAACCATAAACACATTTAAAAGACATCCTCAGTTCCCATGTGGTAGCAATTACATCCATTTAATATTTAGTGAGCACTCACAATGTGGCCATAGACAAAAAATTCTGAGTTAATATTCTAGTGTAATTACTTGCCATTATGACAAGCATCCCTTGCTCTTTTCCAGATACATTTTAGAAGTTGCTTCATGCACAATTATGTGAGTACAAAAAGGAGGAAGGTGGTAAGTGGAGAAAGACAAGCAACAAAAAGCAAGGGTTGGCAAAAGCATATTTCATGGGTAAGAGAAAGGAACTATATAAAATTAGAGAGGGTGACAAATATTCCTGGCAAAAACCTAGTCAGCTTATCTAGATAAAAACGGTTTAGACTACTTTCTTTCAATTTACATGTACATAGTTACAAGAGATAGATTTACTATCTCTAAGTGAATAGTGGCATTAAGTATGACATATAAGATACAATGGTAAGTCAAGAATCAAGCCATGCTAAATGAAAGCTTATGGCAATATGTAAATATTAATTTGAGTTTAGAATTAATGCAAGATTCATAAGCTGTGCACAGCATAAATTACAGGCCTACTACATAAATTACAGGACATTACTATATGCCAATCGTGCTAAAGATAAAAGAGGAAAAAAGGTTTAAAAGCAGTCTTATTGCATCATGCCCTTTACTCAGTTTAAAATTAGAAGCATATGCATTTTTGTTTCTTGGGTATTTTAGTCTTGAACTAAATGAATAAGCCTTCCCGCTTCCATTTCTACAGAGAATTTTATGAAAAAATTTTAAAATGTAACTAGAAAATTTATGAAATTTTTACCATGATGGATAATAACTACAGTAATAGTTACTAAAATAGCCATGAAACACACTTTTAAAATTACTTCTGCACTTCCAAATTAGCTCAGCAACAATTATATTTATGTAAAATTTTAATTCCAAATTCTAATATAAATACAAAGTTTCTAAATAAATATTAATCGTTAAAAGAATGAAAAAATAATAGTACTTAGTGGTGATTGTGCAAGACCTCAAACAATACCATAAATACATGCCTCCAGAATTTCTTTGAGTGGCATTAAGTATTAATACTATTTTGAATTTAGTTTAATTTTCTTCTTCTAATTTAACTTTGGCACAATACAAAACCAATTTGATTAGTGAAGCATCAGCTAATGAAATGGCATGACTAGGGCTTAGACATGTAATAATGTAAATACAGGCATCTTTTCCTTGAAAAATTTAGAAATTCACCCTTGGTAAATAGAAGTGCACATATATTTAAGCTGTTACAATAGTTAAGTGCTCCCTCACCTCCATTTCATTAAATTACTAAATAACACTGTTGATTACACCAAAGATAGGAATATTTGAATAAATAATACAACATAGTGCAGAGTCCAGATAATGCCACAATTTTATTGTTTTGGCCAAAGACTGTTGCAAAACTTTCCTAAGAAAGAATTGTCACAATATAATCTTTAAAGTTACTAAAATGAAAATACAAAAAGCTAAATGTAGTGTCTAAGTATAAAAACTGGACATTTAAAAATCAAATTTGTAAAATGAGAAATAAGTCAATCTGTTATTAACAAATTATGCAAATAACCACAGAACAGTTTACCAGTTTCTATGTTACTCTATATCTGCATTGTTGAATCCACATGTGGTTGCTGAATGTCAAATTACTTAAAGTTAAATGAGATAAAATATTAAATTCCTCAGTTGCAATAGCTATTATCTCCGTTGTTACAGGAAGTTGAATTGGTAGCACTATTCTACATGTAATGTCAGTTATAATATGTCCCCCCAAAGTTACTGAAGTAATAAAATGAAGAGGGACATGTTCATTTATGATAAAAATTTTATGCAAAGTAGGAACAGAAATGAACATCTTCAAACTGATAAAGGATATCTATGATCATATTTAATAGTGAATAATTACCTTCTTTCTCCCTAAGATCAAGAACAAGACAAAGATATACACTCTTACCACTTCAACTCACCATTGTATTAGAGGCACTAGCAGTTCAGCAAGGCAAAAAAAAATATGTAAGGCATATGAGACTGAAAAGGAAAATCTAAACCTGTCTTTATTTGCAGACAACTCCATAATCTATATCTATATGAATCAAAAAAAAAAAAAATCAAGTAAGTAAATTTAGCAGGTCAACAGACAAGAAGTAAAAAAAAAAAAAAACACCATTTTTATTTATTAGCAACAAACAACTGGAAACTGAAAAAAGAAAAAAATGCAATTTAAAAAAACAGCAAAATCCATGAAATCCTTAGGGAAAAATTTCACAATAGACATGTCAGACCACTACACTGAAAACTACAAAAAACTGCTATAAGAAATTAAAGGCCTAAATAAATAGACAGATATACTATGTTCCTAGGTTAGAAGGCTCAATGTTGTTAAGATGTCAGTTCTTAGAATAGAAAACAACCTAGAGATGAAAAGAACCTCTTATCACCGTCTGATCTTTGATAAACCAAACAAATCACACACTGGGAAAATAATCCCTATTCAATAAATGGTGCTGGAAAAAATGGATAACCAAATGTAAAAGACTTGTATCCCTCACCACTTACAAAAATTGACTCAGGATGGTTAAAATATTTAAATCTAAGACATGAAATGATAAAAATCCTAGAAGAAAGCATGGGAAAAACTCTTGATGATATTGGCCTGGCAAAGATTTTTTAAAGAATTCACTGGCAATCACAACCACTGCAGAAAAAAATAAATTGGATTTAATTAAGCTTAAAAAGCTTCTGCACAGATAAGGACACAACAATTAAAGCAAACAGACAACCTTCAGCATGGGAAAAGATATTTCATGTTACAAATATTAGAAAGGGCTGATAATTAGAATCTACAAAGGACTCAAATCAATCAACAACAAAAAAAGCAAACAATCCCACATATCACTGGGCAAGAGACAGGAAAAGAACATTCCTGTAAAAGCTAGATGAATGGCCAACAAACACATGAACAAATAAATTCTCAGCATCCCTAATCATCAGAGATGATTACAAATCAAAATCACCCTGAGATATTACCTAACCCCACTGAAAATAGCCCACATCACAAAGTCCAGAAGCTGCAGATGCTGGTGCAGACGTGGAGAGAGGGGAATATTCTTACACTGTTAGTGGGACTGCAAACTAATACAGACTCTTTGGAAATAAGTATAAAGAATCCTCAAAGAACTCAAAATACAACTTCCATTTGATCCCACAATCCATTATTAGGCATTATTAGGCATCTACTCAGAAGAAAAAAAAATCATTTTATCATAAGGACTTTGTATTAGATTGTTTATCGCATCTTAATTTACACTAACCAAGATGTGGAAACAACCTAAATGCCCATCAACCCAGGAATGGATTAACAAGCAGTGGTATATGTATAGCATGGAATACTATTCAGCCACTAAAAAAGATGGTGACTTTACCTGGATAGAGTTAGAAAAACTTTCTCTTTAGTGAAGTATCACAAGAATGAAAAAGCAAGTATCCAATGTACTCAATACTAATATGAAGCCAGGAAACAAACTAATACATGCCCACATGAGAAAAAAACTCAATTTAATTCAAGTTGGGGGTATGAGGGAGGGGAGGGAGGGGAAAGAGGGGAAGAGGGAAGGGGATTGGTGTGCTCTCAACTAATGGGCACAATGTAAGAGTGTACAGCACACCTCCTGCGTGCAGGACATAACTATCCAGGAATTTTACCTAACACAAACATTGTAACCTAATCATTTGTACTTTCATATTAATCTGAAATTAAAATATGATGTCATTTCTTCTAGACTAATCTATATATTCAATGCAATCCCAAGTAAAAATCCAGCACCCCTTTTGCATAGAAACTGATAAGCTGATTCTAAAATTTAAATGGATATGCTAAGGACTAAAAAAGCCAAAACAATTTTGGCAAAATGAAAGCAAAGTTGGAACTCACACACCAGAGAGTTCCACATACCTGATATAAAAATTAACTCAAAATGGGTCAAAAATCTAAACATAAAACACAACTATAAAATTTCTAGCCCAGAATGAAGGGGGGAAGAGGAGGGTGAGGGAAGGTGAAAGGGGTGGCTGGGTAAAGGGAGGGTAATCGGTGAGACCTTACCTATTGTGCATATTGCAAGTGTATATGTCAAATTTATTAAGAGTAGATAGAGTATAAATGCCTTACCACAACCATTATGAAAGTGAAGTGAAGGCTGGATTAACCAGTTTGATGAAAGCATTCCAAATTGTATATAAAATCAACACACTGTACGCCATAAATGCAAACACAGTTAGGATTTAATAAAAAATACACTATTTGGAAGACAAGCAATGTGATTTAGGCCAATCACATAACTTCTCTGAGCTTTGGACTTCCCTACTGTAAACAGAGGAGTTTACAACCCAGTTTCCCAAATTCATTCCCAGGAAACTTTCAGAATCTTACAGGTATCCTGAAAAAGGGTTTCCTTGGTAAAATTACTTAGGAATTCTTCCCTATAAGGTGATTTACAATGCATTTAGGTGTGAAAGGTTCCGAATAGTCCTACACTCATTCAAATTTGTCATCATCCCACTATTTTTTTTTTTTTCTTTTAAGGAATGAGGTCTTGCTCTGTCACCCAGGCTAGAGTGCAGTGGTGCAATTCTAGCTCACTGTAGCCTCCAACTCCCAGCCTCAAGTGATCCTCCTGCCTGACTACAGGTACACCACCAAATCTGGCTATTTTTTTTTTTTTTTTTTTAATTTCTGTAGGTTTTGTTGCCCCAGATGCACTCAAACTCTGGCCCTCAAGTGATGCTCCTGCCTTAGCCTCCCCAGTTTGCTTTGTACCAGGCTCCCTATTATCTTCTAAAATCCATTGTTTCCCAGTTACTTGACCATACAATTTATTTTATTTTTAAGAAACAATGTTGCTAAAATTCTTCTAGTTCTAATATTCTTTGATAAAAGTTTTAAGACTTATCTTCATGGTAAATTTTGTTTAGATTGGCAAACTATAAAACTGATTGATTTTAAATTAGTTAGGGAGACCTATCTGCCACAATGAGAAATCTGCTTCAAATTACAATTTCAAAAAACTTCATATTCATCTTGCTTACTTTCTTAGTTTTCAAAAGTCTCTGAATTCTAAATATTTTAAATGTAAATATCTTGACCAGAATGTACTACATAAAAATACATCATGATCAAATTGCCTCAGTATTGTAAAAACTACTCCCCATGTAACACAATTGATTTAAGATGAATTTTAAAACATAAATGTCAGTGGCACTATTATTCCTAAACTGTTACTAAAAGAACACCCGATTCAAGTGAGTATAAAGAGTTTACTGTACAAAATCCAGAAGTTTGAAAATATATTCTTAGTTAAAAGAAAAAAAGAGAGAAGGGAGAAGATAAAGAAATCCTAAAAACCTAACACTAAAGGCTACTCTTCACCATTTTAACATGTGACCAATGAAGTATAAAGCAATACAAACTAATGTTGATAGTATAGCTAAAAATATTTTATCTGTGCATGTAATTTAATGAATAAATAATAAAAGCTATGTCATTTCAATTTGATAAATTAACTATACTCTGGTGAATAAACTATGAAACTAAGTTAAAAAAGAAAAAAAAAAAAAAAACAGCATTATCACATCCAAAATAGATCCAACCTAGTACTCAACTTTTCGAGGTAACATCAAGTCTATGAGAGAGTATTAATAGCAATATACTCCAGGGTACCCAAATTTCCTTAATAAGCTTTCTGAAAGTTTGTGATTTTGTCTAAATACTTTTTAAAATTATTTCTAGCTTCAATTAATTTAACTGCTGGAAATAGGTTTTATAAGCTATTGTACGACAGTATTCCTTTTAGAAAAGTATTCTTATTTTTCAATTTGAAATTCATTTCTTTCAAATGTTTAGGCATCTTCCATAGGCACTAGGCATAATATAACTAGAAAACAGAGAAAAAGAGGAGCAATTATTCATCCATGAACTTGGTTTTGCACGTACTTTGTGAGAGCAAACATACATAACCAGGACATACTATCATTTCCTTCTGAAAGCTATCTTTACATAGTTCCCTATAAAATCTTTGGGAAAATGAGCACATACACACATAAATAAACAAACAAACATATGGCTAAAACACACCTATGTATAAAAAGAAATAATTCCGCTAAGAAAGAAAGAAATAAAATGAAATAAAGAAAATGGCCAACATTTACAAAATATGATTGATTATATTTGCTTTAAGTAAAAATGTTTTAAAAGTCTGGGCTAACTATGAAACTTCTCAAGATTGTAAACTTCAAATTTAATTCTGGCACCTACTTTTGGATTTCTAATGAGTTCAGGAAGGAAGGAATCAGGAATATGTTTTATACTTGTGAAGCAAAGTCAGGAAGAAAAGAATATTTTTTACTCACATTGGACTTTACTTACCCACGTTTGGAGGTTTCACATAATTTATAGGTAGTTCTGGAGGTCTGCCTCTATGTAGAGCTGCAAAAGCAGACCCATTCCATAGTGTACTCTTACAATCTATATAAAAAGACCAATAAGTTAGTCAAGAAAGTAGATTTTTTTTAACTGCCTCAGAGGCAAATATCTGATTTCAACTTCATTTGTTAGAATATATCTGTAACTATTAAAACCACAATAAAATAATATGCATGAATTTAAACATGTTATGAGTAAATCATGACTAGTAAATACCAACACCTTAACGTATCATCAGTATATTTTATTTCTATGCTGGTCTTGAACAAAAGTTTTTATTATGCACATGTTTGAACTGTCTGTAAATTAATCACAAATTAATAAGGTTTTAAGTTTAAATTAGTACTTCTTGATTTTTCAGCTTATACATATCGACTCCTAAGACTGGACAAGCAAGGATAAGACTATAGTACAAACATGCCAGAGAAAATTCAGGCAGATTTACACTTGGGTATATTCTCATGTTATAGAATACTTGTCAGTTGTATCATAAAAGGTAAAAAACTGCATATCAAATTATAATTTAGCATAGTTTTTGTCTGACCTTTATGTTCAGTTCAAAAAATTCAACTAAATACTAAATATTACCAATAATTTGGCTTTGAAACAAAAAGATTCTAGTATCCTATTGGAAACTTATAAATTAACTCAAACTTTCCATAAATTATAAAACAGGAAGCAGAAAACCTGGATCATTCATATAAATATTTATCTTGCTGAATTAGGAAACACTGGGTTGCTAGACCTGAAAGTATTTATTAATTTACACTTTTTATGTTTACAAACACCACTTTATGTTTTACATATTGGGGTTCCATGTAAAACTTGAGGGAAAAAATCTGCTAAGAAAACTGAAAACTGAGTAAAGAAATCGTTATTTAACAGTCACTTGGGCGGCTCCTGTGGCTAAAAGGGGTAGGGTGCCGGCCCCATATGCCTGAGGTGGCGAGTTCAAACCCAGCCCCAACCAAAAACTGCCAAAAAAACCCCAAAAAAGTCACTGATTGATATTTTTATTTAAATATTTCAATTATGTAAGTTTTACATATAATTTTTATTTACCTATTATAAAATGTACAATATACATTTACTAGGATGATATTATCAAGACCAACAGAGTAAGAATATTATAATGTAATAGAAGAATCTTTTAAACATTTATACTGTATTAAAGCAGCAATCTTTGAGATCTCTATTTCATGATTACAAAGGGATATGGTACTCTTTACTTCTTTGATATTCACGGTTTTACACAAAAGACTGCTTTCTATGTCTCTAAAAATTTACTTGTACACTAAGAAAATAATAATATTAGTAAAGTAAAACTAAATGAAAATGAGTGTTTAGAAAAGCATGGGAACATTTACTCAACTGAAAAATAAGCTGCTCTCTGCTCCTTTCCTGTGGTATCACAGTTCTAAAATCTGAAAATCTCACCTTTGGCATCCCGTAACAGAGACTGCCGACCAACACCTAGTAATGTCTGTACCCCAGGAACACTCTGAGGAATCTCCTTATCTAGTAAGGGACCAATCCGCTCACAAATTTTAAGGAGGTAGTCTGGAGGGATGTGTGCATTGGCTGCCACCTAAAAAGCATAAATAAAACAGGGAAAACAATAGTATTTATTTTGTTTAAAAATCTAGTCTATTACCATACTGTTTCATCATGAAGTACAGTTTTAAAAATATAGAATCATAAAAATATTTTTTTTGAGATGGAGGTTTCATCCTGTTGCCCAGGCTACAGTGCAGTGTGGCATCATCACAGCACACTAAAATCTCAAACTCTTTCAATCAATCCTTCTGCCTCAGCCTCCTAAGTAGCTAGCACTACAGGGGTGTGCCAACATGCACAGCTAATTTTCCTACTGTTTGTAAAGATGGGGTCTGGTTTATGCTCAGGCTAGTCTGGATCTCCTGGCCTCAAGAGATTCTCCCACCTTGGCCTCTTAAAATGTTAGGATTATAGGTGTGCGCCACCATTCCCAGAAGAAAATTACCATTTTAAATATTTAATACTTGAACTGAATTTAAGAAATAGACATAAAGTAAGTACATTCAAATGATGTAACATTTAAAAAGCATGACACTCTAACCTACTCTTTACATGTCTTGATAAAAATCATATGCTTAGCTATTAATCTTTTAAATGCTACCAAGTGACAAAAGTATGCCAAAATCAAAAGCACAGAGGTTATGGGTAAACTCTCTACTACTTTATTTATTCAATCATAATGATGAAGTAATCAAAAAATAGAAAACTAGATTCTATGCAAATGGTAAGAACACAAATAAAAAGTACTATCTGCATCAAACTCTCACTCAATAAAGAAGAATTGTTTACCCTATAAAGTTAACTCATTTTCAAAAGAGTATGGAATTAACTATTTTATAAATAACATGCACTAAATAACTGAGTCCTGCAGCCAAAATTCCTTGAAACATGAGCCATATCTCAAAAAACACAAATTTCTGCACAAGAGCTAACATACGTACATAAAAATCAGACTGTAAAACAACAAAAACAAAAACTGCGCTCCATTTTTTAATCTAAGGGTAATGTTAAAACAGCAAACAGAGAAAACAAGAATATTAAAACTAATCCTTACATAAAAAGAACATAATAATATATGTATATATACACACGCACACAGGGTGTCAAAAAAAAAGAAAAAAAAATGTATTAAAATTGCAATGCTCAGTATATACCAACAACAAAAGATGAACACAAGTCATGTTGAGCATCTCTTGTAATTGCAGAAGTCAAACTGACTTGAGCATTACAAATTTAATAGAAATTTTTCCTTTCTTAAAATGGTATACATTTTTTTGGCACCCTCTCTATGTCTACATCAAAGTAGACCCATATTGATAGTATTTCTAAGTGCTACAATTTTAAATATATATGTGCATGTACATATATATACACATACATATATCTAGCATCAAATAGGATACACAGTATTATTACTACCAATTACAATAGTACAACACAAAAGAATAATTTTATAAATCAACCTCAGTCATCGACATGAGAAAACAGATTTTGTGTATTTTCTTTACTACACAATTCCTAACATCTAAAAAAGTATCAGGAATAAAATAGGAATGGACTAATATTAGTTCAGTAAATGAATAAATAAAAAGCAAGGTGAAGCCTAACTACAGTTAATGTTATTATAAGAATTCCTGAAGGAAAAATCTCAGATTCACATATTGGAATACGTCTTTTGTCTTCCTAGGAATCACAAGTCAAAAAACCACAGTTCAACATATATTTAGAATTGTGAGAATACGTGATTCTACTGTAATTATTATTTAAAAAATTATTTCCCACCAATTATGTTTTTTTGTAAACTTCTTCAAAAAACAATTTTAATCTACCAAAATAACTTAGGCCTGGATAACTGTCATGATGTTCAGGAAGGAAGGCAACCAGATATTTCAGATTTGTGTCTAAAATTTTTAGTTTCTAGATCAGGACAAAGGATTAAGCAAACACTTTCAATTATTTTGTGCATCTTTATAGTTTTTTCCCTAAATAACTAATAGAATTATATTTTAGTAAAATATAGAGGTACCATTAAAGTTAAAGTAGCTTATAGTTCTACCTGAAATAATTCTCTTATTACCTACAGAAACTGATATCCAAAAATCCTAGTTTATAATTCATGCCCTCCACATCAGAACATTTCCTAAATATACCTACATACAAATATAGTTAGTATTGTTAAAGATATGTATCTGAAAGAAATAAATCTTTAAGGTATTGCACACTAACATAATAGATATCTATAACAGTTTATGCCTCTTTACCCCAACCCTATCTTGGATAAACAGGGTTTTGAGTACCAGCCATCACTTTTTCTTCAAGTAAATGCTATATGAGGGGCTTTACAAAGAGTGGTCTTTGTCTTTACTGCCAATTTTCTTTTCTTCATCCCCTGACCAACTCAATAGTTACTCACTTGTTACAAAAACTTACTAACTAGAAATGCAACATATACAGTATATATAATCCAGAAAATAGGATTTTCTCTAATTACAACACTTAGAATTACTCTCTTATAGAAAACCTATCAGAATTATACTTTAACTGACATTTTAAGGCCCCTGCTATGCTATTTTATAGAAACAACATCTTACTTGTTGGCAGCTAATTATATAAATTTTTTTTTTATCAATTCCTCAGTAATAATTCAAAAACACAAAATCATTAACCTTATAAATGAGTCTGCATATTCACCAACTAAAACAAGATGTATATACTAATGTCTCAGCCTTGAAAATCTATGTAAGTTTCATAAGTTTGATTTTCACCCTATCCAACAGAAAACAGCTCAATTTCTAAGTAGTCCCATTCAAAAAGTATTTTTGTCTAATATCAATAAAAATTTTATTATCACACAAATAATCAAATTTCATGAGATAAGCAGATTTGGCCAAAATACTGCAAAAATAAACTTTTAAGTTTAAACATACTAGCTTCTCCTTGAAACAACATTAACAGGCTTCCAATTTACATTGAGATAGTTTTTACTAAAAAAAGTTTCCTTTAAATGAAACTTGAAGTCTTATAAGTGATATGATAGTTAAATGTTTACTTGGATCTATTTCCCTTTGATTAAAGCTGGAATCTTTTAGGCCAATCATGGTGGCTCAGACCTGTAATCCTAGCACTTTGAGGCCTGAGGCAGGCAGATCCCTAAAGCTCAGAAGTTTGAGATCAGGAGTTTGAGCAAGAAAAAGATCATGTCTCTACAAAAACTAGCTGAGGGCTGCAGCTGCTATAGTCATAGCTACTCAGGAGGCTGAGGCAAGAGGATCACTTGAAACCAAGAGTTTGAAGTTGCTGTGAGCTATGATACCATGTACTCTACATAGGGCAACAGAGTGAGACTCTGTCTCATTAAAAAAAAAAAAAAAAAAAAAAAAAAAGTTGGAAACTTTTTAAAGGTGATCTTTTCCAACAGAAGAACTTTTTTTATTGCCTATCTCGGGTAGTTACTTTTTTAAAGTTGATTTTCTTATAATTCTAAATTAAAGTAATATATAAATATAATGCAATGGTTAATAAAATATAATTTTTAAGTATGTACTTATTCTATAAAATTCATGGATTTCTATAATAAACCAATCTTTTTTTTTGTTTGTTTTTTTGAGACAGAGTCTCACTCTGTTGAGATTGGGTAAAGTGACTATTGCCCTGGGTAAAGTGATGTGGCATCATAGCTCACAGCAACCTCCAACTCTTGGGCTGATGCAATCCTCTTGCCTCAATTTTTTTATTATTATTATTTTTATTTATTTATTTATTTATTTATTTTTATTTTTTAGTAAAGATGACATCTCGCTTTTACTCAAGCTGGTCTCAAACTCAAGCTCAAGCAATACACCAGCCTCGGCCTCCCAGAGTACTAAACCACTCTTTTTTATTAAAGCTCAAACTTTCTAATTTCAGTCATTTAACTAAATTTCTCTGTCAGAAATATAATGGCTAACTAATAACATTCAAGTGCTTTAAGATCTGTAGAAGTAAAGCATTCTCTAAAAACAAAGTTTAAGAGAATAATACAAACTTCTGTATTTGTTAAACAGTATTAAGGAGTTAAATTATAGAATGTTTGAATCAACCTAACTCTGAGTCTTACAGCGGGAAAACAGATCCCAAGAAATAAAGTGCCTTATTCAATTATCATAATGAAAAGATAAAAATCTTTGTCTCTCTGTCCACTGCTCTTTCTACTACTGTTCTACTAAGACAGTTGAAAAATCATAAAGATAAAGATAATTAACACAAAGGCTGCAAAGAGATGAAAACTATAAGTCTGAATAAACTGAAATAAATTAAATGAACCCTTGATTATATACCTTCTTGATATTAAGATTGGCTCACCTAAAGAACAAATCTAACAACTGAATTACCACACTTCAAAATCATTATGGCAACTAAGAAGAGAGCACTTACTGGGATGATCCTACTCATCATAATTAGTCAAAAGGAATCCAGCTTGGCACTGACTAAAATGTAATCTCAGGAGACTAGGCCTGTATCAAGAGCTACTTTGAAATACTTTCAGGTGGCCATACTTTTTTTTACCCTGGCTTTTAGAGATAATAGAATCCAACAAGTAACAAGTAACTCTAAAAAAACTTTTTTTTTTTTTTTTTTGAGGGGAAACATGGAATAGGAACATATAAAAGTTATCCATACAATCTTTTGATCCTCAGGGACAGAAAACAAAATGGATTTTGAAAAATACTGCAATCTTTTAAATATATCCATATAAATGTAGTATAGAGATAAGCACAGTACTTTGAAGTCCCAGAGTTTGGATTATTCAGGCTCTAAAATGTACCAGTTGTTACTCTTTCCTGGTAGTGTGACACAGTAGAAAGAGTTAGACTTGAACCTTTCATGCATCCCAATTCCTACTTAATGTGACCTTGGGCAAAGTTACTTAGCTTCTCCAAACTTGAGCTTCCTCATTTGTAAAAGAAGGAGCAATAATAACTATCTCATATGTTTTGGTTAGGACAAAACCAAAATTATTCACTCATGAATGTATTCATTGAGACAATTAGAAGTATAGGAATTCAACAGAAAGAAGATTAAATTGCTGCCCTAAGGGAAATCACAGTCCCAGTGGAGGAAACTAGTAAATAGAAACAAATTAAAGTTGTAAGTGCCCAGATGTTAGTCCAGACAGCAAAGGAAGCAAAAAAGTACAGTACCTAATGTTGCCTGGAGGTAAGGGTTCAAGTCCAATTTCACACTTGAAAGATATGTGAAAAGTTCACAAGACAAACAAACGGAAGGGAGGGTGTTCCAAGCAAAGAGAAGGGAACCCTAACCCAGTAGTGACAAGCACATAATAGCTCCTCAATGTTTAAATTCTCCCCCATAATACCACATTTAAAAAATGAAAAGAAAGAAAATTACATGTAAAAAAAAAAAAAAAACTGACAGAAAACACAAATATTTAACAGTAGCTTTTCTTCTTGATACTTTCCAGTAAAATATAAATGTCTAAAATAATCTAATATTACACCTTCATAATTTAAGTGTTGTAAAAAAATAAAGTTTCTGGCTTTAAATTTGCTGAACTTGAAAGAGGAAAAGGGGAAATTTTGAAGGAGGATGAGGGAAAATGGGGAAAAAGTGGAAAGAGTAAGCAGGTATTTCTCTAGTTACAACACTGTTTAGCAGGGTTGACTACAAAATGTTAAGACTTTCTATGTCCTTTGTACATGTTAATCATTATGCAAAGCATCTCTTTTTCTTTTTATTAGTTTTAAGATTTTTTTTTCAGCAAAAAAGCTAGAGCAACCCTCCCAGGCTCAGATATTGTCAGGGTTATACCACCTCAAGAAAACACTGAAAAGTATTATAGCCCTGAGGGCAGATGAAATCAAGACAAGGACAAGAGGATCCACCCACATTCTAGAAGTTGCTCCACAGAGAAAATTCCAATGAAAGAACTCAGTACCAGCTACCAGATCAAATAAACCTAAAAAAATATATATCATGGGGCTGTGCCTGTGGCTCAGGGAGTAGGGTGCCGGCCCCATATACCAAGGGTGGCGGATTTGAACTCGGCCCGGCCAAACTCCAACAAGACATAGCAGGGCATTGTGGTGGGCACCTGTAGTCCCAGCTACTTGGGAGGATGAGGCAAGAGAATCACCTAGCCCAGGAGTGGGAGGTTGCTTTCTGTGAGCTTGACACTACAGCACTCTACCAAGGGTGACAGAGTGAGACTCTGTCTCTAAAAAAAAAAAAAAAAATATATATATATATATATATATATATATATATATATATTTAATATTTATATATATCTATGTCATGCATCTAACACAAATAAAGAAAATTGAACAAATAATTGAGGGGCACCTAACTACAAAGCACCATGACAAATATGAAAGTTCATGAGAAAACATCTTAAACAAGGTAACTTAAATTACAAAGAAATAATTATCAACAATACATATAAGTTCAGTATAAGATCAATCAAAAGGGTTGAAAATCCTGCAATAAGACATCTAAAAGAATCACACTATATGTCCTACTTCTTAGAAAAGAGTAAATACTATACATACTTAAAAATACAAATGGCACTAAATATCTTTTTAAATACATCCACTTTTTGTGTGAGTTAACAAAGACACACTTCAAAACGCTCATCTGGGGTTGAATTCTGACACACATTTTAAATACTCTTTTTCAATACTACTGTTTTACATACCCCTTTCCTAACATAAAAATATTAAGAAAATTAGGAGGGGATAATTAGATAAAAAAATATAAGTTTGGGGGTCACAGTTCTCCACATTTCCATGCTCATCATTCAGCCTCTCTCCTAATTTTAAATATAGTGAACAGGCCAGGCATGGTGGCACTTTGGGAGGCCAAAGTGGATGGACTGCCTGAGATAATGAGTTCAAGACCAGCCTAAGCCAGAGTGAGACCTTGTCTCTAAAAAAAATAGCTGGGCACTGTGGCAGGTGCCTATAGTCCCAGCTACTTGGGAGGCTGAGGCAAAAGAACTGCGTAAGACCAAGAGTTTGAGGTTGCTGTGAGCTGTAACGCCATGCCGCTCTACTGACGGCAACAAAGTGAGACTCTGTCCCCCCCCAAAAAAAAATATAGTAAACAATTTAGTTGCATAGCATTTTACAACCAACAAATTGCATTCTTTCACATTTAAACTAATTTGGTCCATACCACAACAAGTAGAGATTTTCATTTTATAAATGAAGAAATTGAATCTCTGAGATATTAAGTAACTTCCCTGGGGTCAATCAGCAAGTAAAGGTTATCGTCTACACCAAATCTTAGAATCATTTCTATCACCCACAAAGTTCCATGTAAGAAATGTCAAACAAGGGCATCTAAATTGCAACACAAACCCTAAATCAGGGGTCCTCAAACTGCAGCCTGTGGGCCACATGAGGCAGTGTGATTGTATTTGTTCCCGTTTTGTTTTTTTACTTCAAAATAAGATATGTGCAGTGTGCATAGGAATTTGTTCGTTGTTTTTTTTGTTTGTTTGTTTTAAACTATAGTCCAGCCCTCCAACGGTTTGAGGGACAGAGAATGGGCCCCCTGTTTAAAAAGTTTGAGGATACCTGCCCTAAATTGTCTTCAGATTACTATTTTGATCCAAACCAAAAAGAAAGTATTTCTCAATCAATGAGTAAACAGTATCAGTAGTAAAACAAAAACAACTAAAACTAATATTCAAATGTAACAAAGATAATTTCAGGACAGAAAAATTTTATGACAAATTCACCAAATCCAAATTCTTAGTCCCTAACAGCACTCTCTCCACTTTCATAGTATCATGTCATTTGTACTGAGATGCCAGTTTTCCAAAGATTAATAATAAATCTCCAGAAGGATTTTAACCATTGAAAATATGTTCCTAGAGCCCAAGTGTGAGAAAAAAAGGCTGAGGATCAATCTAGACAAATAGCTGAAGCCAACATGCTTCAAAGAGAAAGAGTGTACATGTGACTCAACCAAGGTCAGCAGTAAGAATGCAGGTTTCCAGATACTGACTTCTCTCTGTAGTAATACCTGTCAGCTACTATTATAGGCATACTACACTGCACTAGAGTTGAGCAGCACATGCTTTTCGGTTTCCCATGATGCATTCTGTTCTTCCTGACTAAGGCTCTATGTCCACATGACACTTAATAAATCACACGTACTTCAACTGTTTACACATTTAGAGATGCAGTAATTACGCTAGTAATACTGGAAGCATTCTGTGTTCTACTAGACGATTTAAGCTGTTACTAGTAATTGGAGAACAATACCTGGTGAAGGTAAGAAAAGAATACAGGTACACCTGAAATTCAAATACAATGTTTTAAAGTAGTTGGTGAGGATCAAATGAGAGAATGCAGAAACACTTCTAAAACTAAATATATTATATGTAGATGTAACTTTTTACAACATATATCATCATAGATCCATGATCTATGGACATAATCTTTTTAAAGACATAATCTTCATAAAAGTTTTTTAAATAGCATAAAATTACTTTAAGTATTTTGTATATAAAATACTTTTTTTTTTTTTTTTTTTTGCAGTTTTTGGCCGGGGCCAGGTTTGAACCCACCACTTCCAGTATATGGGGCCAGCGCTCTACTCCTTGAGCCATAGGCACTGCCCTATATAAAATACTTTTAAAGACATAATCTTCATAAAAGTTTTTTAAATAGCATAAAATTACTTCAAGTATTTTGTATATAAAGTGGGGAAAATGTAATCTATGTCATTCCAAATGTAAGCACTAATGGGAGCATTCAGTTCTATGGATGAAAAACTGTTGAATAAATGTAAAAGGATATACCATAACTAAATATATTTATACCTTTGCTTCAGTATTATGGAAGGAGTCCCCTTAAATTTTAAAATCTTAAAATTTGCCTTTAAAAAAGTTTCCAAACGATCATTTTGATGTCCATAAAGTTCATGTGCAATTTAAAGTTTACAACTATTTTAAATTGCACACAATAAAGTTCGTGTGCAATTTAAAATGTACAAACTATTTTAAATTGCACACAAACTTTATGAACACCCTGTATAAAATTTACATATTAACAAAAACTGTTTAAATACACACACACACTCAATCTCACATTCATTCCTATGTTCATCATTCCCAACAAAGCTCCAAAGAAGAAGCAATAAAATATCGAACAATTCAATAGGATCACCACAAATTAAAGGATATCTATATTTATTTAAATTATCTACCTTAAGATGAATTGCAAGAAACAAATTTAGTTCTACTGTGTTTTCAGTAACAGTCAACTAGGAAGCAGAAAACAACAAAAAATGCCCAGTCACAACTTCAAAATTCTCCATCATCCTGAAATTCTAAAAAACGTTTCATCCTGAATACCACATTCAAAAACCTTATGCCTCAATATAAACTGACAGGCAAATTTCATGTATAGACTCATTTTGTTTCAAGATACTTCAGATCTGAAGATGTCAGTACTTGCCTGACAGTGGCTTTAACAAAAAAAGCAACTTCCCTTGTGTTCCAAATTACAAGTAAAACAGTAAATCAGATGTTCATTTCAGAAGAAAAAGGGAAGATTTCTAGAATTTGTAATAGTAACAGTAGTAATAAGGTGTTAAAGAAATCCAATTTATTGTTACCTAAATATTCTTCTATATAAATCAAATTAAGCATTACAGTCAATTCAAATGAAAGTAAACCAATGAATGAAAAGGCAGGATTTTTGTTTCAAATATGCATCTATGTAGCTATCTAGCCCAATCATTACCACTTTGATATCCTTGTTTATAGTCCTGTGCCTTATTATACATTTTTATACTTTCCTTTTCATACTGCAGTATACCTTAAGTTTGCAGTATTGCTGTACAAGTTAATGTGGCAGATATGTAAAGATTATACTATTAATACTTTTCTCTTTTCTCTAAATTTCAATCCAAAACATGCACCTAAATCAAAGAGCACACTGTATAAATCCATTGTACTAATAGAACTTCAAAAAATACCTACCCAAAGAAAAAACACCTCATCTCTTCCACAATGGAGCCACTCAAAATCAGAGATCAGATGTGAAAGAATTTTAAACACTACAGCTGAAGAATCTAGCACTGCATACTCAGTTCCCAGCTACTATATACCCTGTTCAAATTTTCACTCAATCCTGCCCTATCTTCCCTTACAAAGAAATCCCTTTGCAGAAAATAGACATTAACTTCAAAGATTATGGGATCAAAAAGTATTATCCCTAGAAAATCTGGATCCCAGTAAGGAAAAATAAAAAACCTAAGCACACAATTTAAAAGAGTAAATGAGGGTGGCGCCTGTGGCTCAAAGGAGTAGGACCTGATAGCTCCACTTTAGGGAATAAGTCTCAGGAAAATAACTTGGGGGAGGAAGAATACAGAAAAAGAAAACTTAACTATGCAAAGATTAGTGAAAAACTGGGAGTTGGTTTCAATTACAGCATCTTAAACACAACTGAATTTTTTCTTATAGTTAAAAGATTTATGACTATTCAAATACACAGGTAAGTATATGTAAGTGTTAAAAAAAATATAAAGCACAAAATAGACATTGATCACAATTATGTAAAAATACACCTTACAAAATTAAAGGGGAAAAAAAATCCAGTAAACTGAGATGTTGTATGTGTGTGTGTGTATGTTTATGTATGTGGTAAGGAGACTTCATTACTATGATATTTATTTTTATCAGTGTAAAATTACTTTCAGAAAAGCTTTTTCCTTTTAGTCTCCTTTTGCTACTTGCTTAAAAATGGTTCCCCTTGCAAATACATATAGGTTTAAAGAGGAACAAATGTAACTGAAACATTTCAACACACCTCAGTATCAAAACTATATCTACAAAACCTAACAGTCATTTATTAAGTGCCAAAACATATATTAGTAGGCACTGTTGTTTTTCCCTTTTTTGGAGGGGAAAGAAGGACTTAAGTCCAACAAAGTCTAACTACATTTAAGCATGCAGTTTTTCCAGAATAACTTTATCCATCTTAGAAATTGTTACCATTACTAGTACAGTCAAATTTACTCTTACCACAATTATTATCCCATCTTCTGTGACTAACAAAATATAAGAAAAAAATTTAATAAATTTGGTAACAATGTGGCCTCACTGTTATAATAAAGAGAAATATAAAAATGAACACTAAGGCAATTTAAATATAGTGTTATTGCATGCAAATTTTAAATCATGTTATTTATATTTACAGTCTACTATACCCTCTCCAACTTTCTTTAACTGTCTGACTTTCCTCCACTTGGATCTTATTTAAAGGAAGGGTAGATGAATTCTGATTTTAGTAACATCCCTTTCTCTGTTCGTTACCCTCCAATGCATCCTGGCAGGGGCTAGCACAAGGGAATCCATTGCCCTCAAAATAAAACCTTTTTTTGCGTGTCAATGCTGAACAGTAGGTGCCTTTATACTATGAATTATTATCTGCAGGATGAACAACGCAGCCAGCCAATCCAATGCCTTTGGTCCTTCTCTAAAGTATATTCTATTTTAAAATACACCCATTGTTGTTTCCTTGTAAATCCAAAATTGCGATTCACCAATTCTCAATAAAGTCATTATTCATAGTTTTTATTTAGTGATAATGCATATATACAAATGAGATGTACTGATAATATAATGAGCTACTTTCCAAAACCTGAAAACCTAGAATAATTGTGCTTTTATTCGGTAGTTTATTATCTAAAGCCAGTAAATTTTGGAATTGCCTTGACGTTCCTTATTATTTTTTAAATATATGATTTTTCTGAGTCCCTGGCCCGTCAACTCCCCACCAAAGCCAATTCTCTACCCGCCCCCCCCCCGTAAAAAAAAAAAAAAAAGGACCAAGGCTGGCCTCAGTTCCCGTATTTCAGGCCAGGACCAACCAGAAACCAGTTTTCTTCCACTAATACGGAATTCTGGGCTGTTACCAACGCTGTCATTGGCCAGCGTCAATCCTTGGTACGTGCCCCAACATAACCCCCAGGTTTCTCTCCCTTTTCCCCTACAATGGGCCTTCCCCGATGTTTGTAACATATTCATAATACACAACACGGCATCTGTGATAACCAACTGACATTCCTCAAAGTTTTCGGGTGGAAACATGCGAGGCCAAGGGGAAGGCAAAGCACCCTTTCTCCGACATGCAGGGAGGGGGGAAGAGGCAGTCGTTCTCTGGCTCCGCACCAACCTCTCAGAGCCGAGTTGGCTGATAGGTTGGGGGCGGGTTGGGGGTAAAAGGTGGGGAGGGAGTGGAGAAAGAGTTAGGTTAAGTTGAAATGAAAACTTTACTCACCAGATCCTCGAAGCTTCTTCGGTGTTCTTTCCCCTCCCAATCTAAGCGGCGTGGAATCAGCTGGGGGCCGAGGGAAAAGAAAGGGGAGGGGGGACAAACGATGAAGGCAAAGCCTCCGCTCCCCATCAACCGGACCCTGCCTGGGTCCCGGTACTTGACTCTTTGGCGTCTCTATTTCTCTTGGCCCGACAGCTATTACCTCAGAGATAGGCGGAGGTGGGGGGACGAAAGAGGAGGAGGAAATACTGAAAAAAAAAAAAAAAAGCCTCCCACGCGCCTAGAGAGGGGGTGAGTTAAGACCCCAATGTTGTCTTCCCCTTTTGCGGAAAGAAACCGGTTCACCCCGGTGACAACAGCTATGGGTATCCAGATGAAGCCTCCCTCCAGGCCCGTCTTCCGCCCCTGACTTGCCCTCCCCTTCCTCCAGTCTACCTCAACCCTCCCCACCCCTTCCCGAAGGGGCTCCGTACCTGATGTTCCTCGAGCTCCTGCACTAGCACCTGAGCAAAAGGGAAAGACGAAAATAAGGAGCAGCTCGGGCCATCAACCCATTCCTCCATCTCCACTTAAAAACCCAGCCACTGATGGTCTGACTAGTCAAGGCCGGCCTTTCCCTCACCTTCGGGAAACTGCTCACCCCGCTGCCTCGATTTCCCCATTGGGACCATTCCCCCACGATTCCCAGATCTCCTTCTCCCCCTCACCTGAGCTGATTTGTTGCAGGGTCCGGACTGCAAGAACCTAGCGATCAGGTAATACAGCTCTGAGGAAAAGGGGGGGGGGGGGAAGAGGTTGAGAAGGAGGCAAAGAAGAGAAATAGAAGCTTTTTCAAAAGAAACTGACAGCAGTCGCGCTAAACCCCCCCACACCCTTAGCTACCCGGACACAGCTATACCCACCGGCTTCGATCTGGGTAGGTGCCGCCGCCATCCTTTTCCCGAGGGGGTTTGGGGGGAGGTTCGCTCCAGAGAGGCTGGCTGGGGCGGGTGGGGGCGCTGCCTCTATTGTGGTGAAGCCCCCATGCTCAGGAGTCCCGCCGCTTCCGCTGCGCTCTCCGTCCCAGTTTCGGTCTCTCTCGGATTCATCGCATCACGTTTCCACCCATATATATTCTAGCCCAAGAGCTGAGGAGGCGGAGGAGGAAGAGAGGGAGAGAGCGAGGGAGAGAGCGAGGGAGAGAGAGGGAGTGAACGAGAGCGAGGGAGAGCGAGAGCGAGTGAGAGGACAGGGAGGAGCAGAAGTGGCGAATGCAAAGGGGGTGGAGAGAGGGGAGGGTAAAAACAGTGAGAGGATCCTGCAGCACTTGCGTTCGCCGCCAGAGGCACTAACGCAGTATCCTGGCCTTTGCTCTTCCAGAGGGCGGGCAGTTGCCTAGCTACCGCTACAGAAAGGAGGGGAAGGTGGTAACGCGCAGCTGACTCTCTGTCAACCGCCCTAGAACTCTATGGTGGTGTTTGCGTTCCGGTTCGCGTCCGGGTCCGCGGGCTCCCAAGTCACTTGCCCTTCCGGCCCGGGGCGCTTCACTGTGGGATGATCTTGAGGTACTTGTGAGGAGCTTACTTGACTCAGCTGCTTTCCTTATTTTCCTCCAGGTACCAAAGCAGTTTTGTTTTTTATTTTTTCTCTCCCCCACGAAATGGAAGCTTGCCAGTTAAAGGGTTTTGTGTCTGAGAGAGAAAAAGGAGCCCTTACTTATTTCTAAATGATTTGTGTACCAAATGAAAATTCTGTATTTAACAGTCCGGAGTGAGGGACTTATATTGTTATAGAAGAATCATTTAGTATGTCCCCCACTCTGATAAATATTTGCATGATAAATTGCAGTCAGCCATGAAGCATTTTCCTCCTTTCCAAAGTTTAACACGCGCTGTAAATAAATGTCCCATTCCATTCCTACAGGATAACATTATATTGCGTTTTCTAAAAATGAAGTGCTTTACATTGACCAATATTTTTTATATATTATTGCATATGTCTATACAAGGCAATTGTCTATATGTTTGGGACTGCATTCATTTAATATATGAATGTAGTACTGCACTGACCTTCTGTATTTGGTTGCTGAAATCTTCAGTGATCAAAGGGTTGGTATAGTAATTGACACAAATACAGTAAACTGGGTGCTTAATGTTCTCTACCTGCCCTTAACATCCTCTTCCCACTCCATGCCTTAACCAAAAGAATCAATAGAAACTGAACCTCATGAGATTGTAAGTGCTGGTTACAAGGCAGGCATGTATTATTAACAATGAAATATTCAAGAATGAAGGTTCACCTTCTAAATTTAGGGATATATTCTTAGGAATTTGGTTTCATCCCTCAGACCTTAGCCATTGACCACATGGACGGAATGTTGTAGTAAGCCCATGTAAACTTAGCCGAAGTTGATTATCTCTCACTCTGGTCATTTTTTTGTTCCTCAGAAGGCAATAATTACACAAATAGTTGTGAAATGATAGGTTTATCTTTGGTTGGTATGCTGTAGTACCTGACAAAACAAATATCATTACTTAAAATAATTAGCTATTGAAAAGCTACATAAAACCAAGCCAATTCATTGCCAGTAGTTTAGTAAAATACTAGAATAATTTTTACAATTCAAGTATAATATACAGGTCAAGTATCCTTCTTTGAAGTGCTTGGGACCAGAAATATTTTAGATTTTGGATATTTTCAGCTTTTGGAATATTACGTAATGAGATAATTTAGGGGGTGAGACCCAAGACTAAATACAAACCTCTTTTATGGTTCATATACACCTTATATACATAGCCTAAAGATGACTTTATATAATATTTTAAAATAATTTTGTTCATAAAACAGATTTACACTTGCTGCCCTTTACCTGAGAGTAAGTATGTAATTTTCAACTTGTGATGTCATTAAGTTGGTCCTCCAAAGTTTCAGATTTTGGATCACTTTGGGTTTCTAATTTCCAGATTAGGGATGCTTAACTTGTATATAACAGTTAACATTTATCAAGCCAGTATCACCTCATTTAGTCTTTACCCTAGGAGATAAGTTCTATTGTTATCCCATTTTACAGATGATAAAAATGACTGTGATTTTGGAGCACTCACAACCCTGAACCTTATTCCTTTTTACCCGTAAAATGTAATAAATAGTACTTGCCATGCCTACTTAAAGGAATTGTTGTCAAAGTCATGCGAGAATATATTTGTGTATTTCAAAATTTATGTGGCACTGTTAGCCCATGATTACTTCTGTATCAGTCTGAGTGCCATCAGGAGAGAAAAAGCACACAGTTATTTGAATGGGGAAAGCTTAAGGTAAATAATTATTAATGTTGAGAAGAGATTAGAGTATGAGGGATTAGTTAGTAAGGAGTAAAGAGAAATCTAAGCCAGGCACAATGGGTCACACCTGTAATCCTAGCACTTTGGGGGCCAAAGTGGAAGTATTGCTTGAGGCCAAGAGTTTGAGACCAGCCTGAGCAAGGCCAAAATCCTATCTCTACAAAAAATAGAAAACTTAGCCGGTCATGGTAGCACATACCTGTAGTCCAGGCTATTCAGAATGCTAAAGCAGGAGGATTGCTTTAGCTCAGGAGTTTAAGGTTATAGTGAGCTATAACGACATCACTGCACACTACCCCAAGTGACAGATGGAAACTCCATCTCAAAAAAAAAAAAAAAAACCTCTAAAGGATATAGGAATAGAAGAATATAATATAATATTGGATACAGTACTCACTCCAGATTAAGCACCCTCCACCACTCCTCTCTGTCCAGAACTAATATCTAGACCTTATTGGACAGGACACAGCCAGTGGAAATTTGGTGGCAAAAAGGATGCCACTTGCTAAAACTTCAGCCTCTGCAATTGGTGTTCTGTGGTACCTGAGAAAGGTGTTCACAGGGAAGTGTTTCACCAAAGGCACTTTACTACAAAACTACAAGAGGGGCATTACCAGGGAAAGCTTTCTTGCGCTAAGGAAACTATACATCAAAGAAGCCAGGCACTGGAGAGAGCTGCACAAGCTGCAGGAGCAGCCTACCCAGTGAGCCTGCCAGAAGCAGGAAGAAAAACCTCTTCTTCCTGCACCATCTTTCCAGTGCCTTCTACTGATAAAATTCAATGCCAGATAACCAAAGGAAAAATACTTAAATGGCTCAGATGCATTTTCACAGAGCACTCCATAAGGGTTAATTTGAAGATGATAGACAACAAATTGATGAACCAGCACAACTTACAGTATTCTTGACAGTAATAGCTAAGTAGATCATAGGAACTTATTGAAATGTTTATGTTCACATAAAATATATTTATTTGTTGTTCAAGATTAATGCTAATTATATCTAATGTTTTGAAGTATTTTATAATAATTAGAATCACCAGTGTTAACCCCATGGTTAAGTTTTAATTAAGTAGGGAGGGAAATTTTTACAAACTAAAGAAAAAATGGATTTACATACCAAAAAAATATGCAATGCTTACTTGGTAGGTATTTTAGTTTCTTAAGTCTGCCATATCAAATTATCAAAAAACAGGAGACATAAAACTCCTGGAATCTGATCCCTCACATTTCTAAAGGCCAAAAGTACAAAATCAAGTTTTTGCCAGAATCCAATCTTTCTTTGCTTATTCCAGCTTCTGGTGGCTCCTGGCATTCCTTGGTTTGTGGCAACATAACTCCAATCTCTTCCTCCACCTTCAAATAACCTTCTTACTTGTTCATCCTTCTGTCATATCTTACTCTTCTTTTTATTATGAAGACACTAGTCAATGTATCTCCAGCCCATCTGAAATCTAGGATGATTTCATCTTGAAAACCTTAATTACATCTGCAAAGACTGTATTTCCAAGTAAGATCACATTCACAAGTACTGGGGTTAGGACATGAAAATACCTTTGGGGGAAGCAAAACTTATTCCACAAAAATCATCCATTATTTTATTCTGGTCTTTAAAAATTATAAATTAATGGAATATCAATGTTGAAAACCCAACAGTTCTCCTTCGGAAGTAAAACGACAGGGGTAAAAAAAGGTAGGAAGGTACAAGAACAGAAGTTGGTAAATAAATAAATAGATTTAATATAATAAACTCCTTTTTTTATTTTTTTTTGCAGTTTTTGACTGGGGCTAAGTTTGAACCCACTGCCTTCAGTATATGGGGCCCGCACCCTACTCCTTTGAGCCACAGGCACTGCCCATACTCTTCTTTTCTTATCTCAGCTTCTATGATAAGAAAGGTTACATACAGTAAAAATTAAAATAATATATTATTGGGTCTAAAACATATTACATATTTTATAATATTTTAAAATAGTGTATAGGTAAAATATGCGTGATAACAATAGGAAAAATGCAGGAAGGGGGAATAGAGCTATATGGAAATAACATTTGTATACTTATAAAAACTGCATTAAAGTAAACATGAAGTATAATCTGATAAGCTAAGAAATATATGATAAGCTCTAGAGCAGCCATTAAGAAAACACAAAAATAAAGTAACACACTGAAAAAAAAATCATTAAAAGTTCAACTAGAAAATGTTTACTTAATGCAAAGGAAAACAAGAAAGGAAGAATAAAACAAAGACATCAGACATAGCAAAACAAAATTAAAATGTAAGATAAAAATCCAACTACATCAATAATAACATTACATGTAAATCAACACGTACACTTCTAGCATTACAGCATGCAAGCTTTCTGAACCTGCTCGCCAGTGAAACTAGTGAAAATAATAACAGAAAACAACCCTCTAAGCATTCTAGAAATAGACCTAATGACATAAAACAAATGAAAAAACATTTATTCAAGAAAATCTACCAAACCTGTAAGAACAGTGAAAGTCTGTGATATTTGAACTAAGACATGCTTCTTCTCAATATGTTAGGTAATTGCCCCAGAAAAGCCCCTTCCCCAGAAAGCCCCTTCCTGCCTTCAACAGACCAAGACTAGCTGTCTCACTCTTAAAGTTACAGCTATCTGCTGAAAATTTCAAACTTATGGCCTTCCCATAATGGCTCTTCCCACCAGAACAGTAAATCCTTATTCTACAGTCCTGTCACCATTCTGAGACTTCCCCTAACTGAACCTATATAAAGGTGTGCCTTTCTTTTGGTCTCTCTTTCTTTTCTCTTCTCCTTGGTGCTGCTCTGCAGCATCCCTCACCAATAAAGACCTTTCTTACAAGCCTTGGTGTTCTGTGAGATCTCTGCCTGTCGAGTGCCACCCTTTCATCTGGTGTCAGAAGTGGTATCTAATTAGGGAATGCTCCCAAGGTTAGCTTCCACCCCTTCCATGGGGTTTTAGCTCCTGGGGGCTCCTGTCCTCTTCTTGCACTCCCAGTGCTCACCACCGCATTGGTTTTTGTCTATCCACCAAGGCGCTCTAACCAGCACTCAACACTGGCCTCATCTTATGGTGAGTAATCCTATGGGAGGGAGTGTTCCCTAATCATGGGCTGGGTTACTTAGATTCCTGGTGATTCACCCATTTCTCAGTGCTTAAGTTCCTATTCCCATTGACCTTGTGTGACCTAGCCTAGGGCTTCCACGCCTCGCATGAAAATTCCTGGCACCAGGTCTCAAACACTCCTCAGTCCCAAGGGTCTGACACTGATCTGGGGTACAGTGACAACTGTCCTATCCTGTGTTCTTGTCTTCATGGCCAGCAACAAAACAGCGGAGATGTCTGCCCTTTGTCCTGGTCCTCACATGATTCTGTTCACGTTTTATTTCTACAAGGAATCTTCATGGGTACAAACCATTCCGTCCCACCTGCCTCCCCCTTGGGGGTGCTTATTACACCACCTGGTAGAATTAGGATTAGACTTAAAGCCAAAAAATTAATTTAACTCTCTACCCGGGTTTGGCCACTTTACGAATTAGACAACCAAAATATCTGGCCAAGCTATGGTTCATTTGATTTTTCTTTAATTCGAGACTTATATAACTATTGTGAACGCCTTGGCAAATGGAGCGAGGTCCCCTATGTACGGGGCTTCTCATATCTTAGAACCGAGCCTAATTTATCTTCGGTGATTCCAAAATTCTTGTAACAACGGGTTCTTCTGCTCTCTATCCCCCTGAACCAGACCTATTCGACCCAGCAGATGAACCTCCACCACACAGGCAAACGGCCACGGGTTTCGAAACTGGAGTAGTTCCTATTCAGGCCCCGCCATATACGGCTCCTCCCTCAACCACACAGTTGCCTCCACCCTCTGTCCCTTCTACTTCCCTGTCAATGAATCTGAGCTCGCCTTCTACTCCACCCTTCCAACTAACCCTCAGAGTTCCTCCATGTTGTCTCACAGTCCATCACTGGCTGCTCCAAAAAACACTTCCAGACCTCTTTACCCCTTCCTCCAGCTCCTCCATATGATGGTCCTACAGTGCCACCGTGTAGCAATGTAGACAAATTGCAAACTAATACTACTGTGTCCACTACTCATCCTTCACTTCCCTCCGCTCCTCTCACCCGATCCTGTTCCCATTCGTCTCCAGAATTAGAGGGACCTGTGAGGTAGCTGGAGTCAATGGTGTACTTTCTGTTTATGTTCCTTTCCTCATGACTGAATTCACACATCTTAAGGTTAGACTAGGTTCCTTTACTTCTAATCCTCATTTTATTCAAGAGCTTCAATTTATTACTATGTCCTATCACCTTACTTGGCATAATATTTTGTTATTTTAGCTAATACCCTGACCTCTGACAAGCATAAATGAGTGTGGGAGAGGGTGAAAGAGGCAGCAGATCAATTTCATATATCAAACAATGAGCATCCTACAGATGACACCGCAGTCCCTACTCCCAGCCAGATTGAAATTATAATGATAATGCTGGAGAAAAAAGTAGAGACATTTTTATTACCTGCATTCTTTGCGGACTTAGAGCTTCCACCAAAAAGGCTATCAATTATGATAAATGACAGGAAGTCATACAAGATAAGTCTGAGAATCCTTCAACTTTCCTCCAACAACTTACTGAAGCTTTTGTTAAGTATACTAACTTAGATCCTGAAACAATAGATGGGAAAAACTTTCTCATGACTTATTTCTTTAACCAAAGTTACCCCAACATCAAACTTAAGCTAAAGTGCTTGGAGCACGGGACCTCTGACACCCCAGGCTGTGATCTTAGGTACAGCCTTTAAGGTTTACACGGTGTGAGATGATGTTTTCTGAAGAGAAAATAAAAAATCACAAACCCAAAATTATCAAATGCTAGCTCAAAACATTACAAACAGTGTCACTAAGGCCATCATTCCTAACCTGCCTAAGTCATTAGGAGCCAAAGGCTGCTTCATGACTCAACCACCTGCACCATGCTACAAATGCAGTGAAGGCCACTGGGCACAGTGTTGCCCCAATCCCAGGCCCCCACCAGGGCCATGCCCTCTCTGCAAAAGAAAGAGCCATTGGAAGGCTGACTGCCCCTTGGCCCAGAGAAGACATGGGGCCAGCCAACCTGCGGCACCTACAGCAGACTTGTTGGGGCTTGCCTCTTCTGAAGACTGACAAGACCCTGGCTTCTCTCACCCGACGAAGATCACCTCTGCAGAGCCAAGGGTAACCCTGATAGTGGCAGGTAGAATGATTGCTTTCCTATTAGACACAGGAGCTAGCCTCTCAGTTCTTAAAGAGTTCAGCAGTCCTACCTCCCTGTCACCTACCTCTGTTGTCAGGGTAGAGGATTTTTCCCACCATCCACGTCAAACTCCTTTTTTACACTGCATGACTGGCAATTTCTCATTTATACATTCCTTTCTGGTGTTGCCTTCCTGACCAGTTTCCCTTCTGGGATGTGGCATACTTTCCAAATTAGGTACTGCCCTCACTTTTGATTTTAAATTAATAGATGTTGACACATATACTCCTGCCTCACTCTGCCTTGTCCTTTCCCAAGCCATCAAAGACTCGTTGCCCTGACCCATTCCACCAGAGCAAGTAATTCCTAAGGTTTGGGATGCTAAAACCCCATCAATTGCCTCCTGCTCTCCAGTTCTTGTTAAACTAAAAGACCCCTCTGTTTTTCCTCCTCAATGTCAATATCTACTTCCCCAATCTAGTCTCCTGGAACTTCAACCTAATATACAGGATCTCCTAGAAAAAGGATTTTTACAACCTGCCCACTCACCATATAATACTCTCATACTAGCAATTAAAAAACCTAATGATACCTATCGCTTAGTACAAAATCTAAGACTCATCAACTCTGCGGTCATTGCTATACACCCAGTAGTCCCTAATCCATACACCCTCCTATCAACCATCCCACCTCAGACCATTTATTTCTCTGTGCTAGACCTCAAAGATGCCTTTTTCTCCATTTCTTTACACCCTAATGGCCAAGACCTATTTGCCTTCACATGGACTGACCCTACTTCTTAGACTTCTTCCCAACTTACTTGGACTGTACTCCCCCAGGGATTTCATGACAGCCCCCACTTATTTGGTTAGACATTATCACAAGACCTCCAGTTCTATGATCCCTCTCCTTCAACCCTGGTTCAATATGTCAATGACCTCCTGCTCTGTAGTCCCACCATACATGACTCTAAGTGAGATACCTGTTCCCTCCTAATTTCCTTACATATATGGGGATCTCCGGTCTCTCCCTCAAAGGTTCAATTATTCCAACAGAAAGTCACTTACCTTAATGTCCTTTTGTCCCCAGGCTTCAAAGCTATTACCATAGACAGAAAAAGCCTTCTTTGCGACTTTCCTCTACCCACCACAAAACAAGAACTCCTCTTCCTTTTAGGAATAGCTGGATACCTCAGAGCATGGATTCCCAACTTTTCTCTTCTAGCTACTCCTTTATAAAACTACTTGAGGTGACCCTCATGAGCTTTTCCTAACCTCCATTTCCACTTCCTTTAAATCTCTACAGCATGCTTTATTAGAAGCTCCAGCCCTCCACCTTCTTGATCTTTCTCACCACTTCCTCCTATATGTCACAAAAAACCAGGGGTTTGCTCTCAGTGTGCTTTTTTTTTTTTTTTTTTAAAGAGATGGAGTCTTGCTGTGGCTCAGGCTGGTCTTGAACCTGTGAGCTCAGGCAATCCTCCCACTTCGGCCTCCCAAATGCTGGGATTACAGGCGTGAGCCACCATGCCCGGCTATCAGTGTGCTTTGACATCAGCTAGGCCCACCTTTGCTCCAGTTGCTTATCTCTCAAAACAGTTAGATTACACTGTTCGAGGTTGGACCCCTTGTCTCAAGGCATTGGCAGCCACAGTCACTCTAATACAAGAATCAAAAAAGCTCACTTTTGGTTCCCCTACAACTGCCTTATCCCCTCAGTCTCTCTCTGATCTTTTAACGTACAAAAATCTTCAAACCCTGCCATCATGCCACATTCTTAACCTTCAAACTTCTCTCTTATCTGACCCATCATTATCTTTTAACACATGTCCCACAATAAATCCTGCATCCCTCTTACTGACTCCCTCTAACTCATCAGCTACTCAAGATTGCCTTCAAACACTAGACATTCTTCTTTGCCTCTCCAACATACAAGAAGGACATTTTCCTGATACTGATCTCCTCTGGTTTTCGGATGGCAGTTCCTAATTGTGTCCTCCAATGAAATCATCAAGGTACACTCTCTTCCCTCTTCCACCACTAACCAGCAAGCATAACTAATAGCACTAACATGAGCCTTCACCCTAGCACAAGATAAATCTCTCACTATCTATACTGATTCTAAGTACACATTCCACATATTATCCCATGTAGCTATACAAAAAGAGCGAGGCTTATGTAACACCAAAGGTAACCCTATTCTTAAATTTCACTTTATTGTCAAACTACTAGAAGCTTCTAAATTGCCTAAGGCTATAGGCATTGTCCATTGCCATTCACATCAATCTAACCATTCACCTATATCAAAGGATAACAACCTTGCTAACCTTGCTGACTGTGCAGCACGTGCAGCTGCTCTCCAAAACTCATCTCCTGATACCTTCTCTCACCTTCTACTTATTTCTACTCCTATTACTACTATAGTAAAGGAACAAATCAACCTCCCACTCATGACCTCCTTATCTATTTCCACAAGTTGTTTCACCCCCAACTCTCAGACTTTACTACAATTTCTCAAAGCTTTCTTTCCCCTCTCACAGATAGATTCAGAATTTCTAAATCAACTTAGATCATCCTGTGAGATCTGCCAGCACTCTAACCCACAAACAAAGTCTCGCCTCCCACACTTTCCAACTCACCAGGCTAGGGGACTTCTTCCTGGAACAGACTGGCAACTTGATTTCACACACATGCCCAAGATCAAACAAAATACCTCTTAGTATTAGTAGATACCTTCTTAGGTTGGATTGAAGCCTTTCCTACTACAAACAAAAGGGCTACCACTGTTACCTCTATCATACTCAAAGACATTATTCCCCACTTTGGGATCCCCTGTTCTTTACAGTCCAACAATGGACCTGAATTCACCTCCACCATTTCTCAAACCTTAACCAAAGCCTTCCATTTTCTATATTCTTTTCCATCCTCAATCTTTAGGGAAAGTTGAAACGTCTAACAAACCCCTAAAATCTACCGTAACCAAACTTTTGCTCGAAATCCGAAACAAACAACGTGAATCAGAGTCATTAGTCTTCTCCCCTTGGTTCACTCAAAACCCACTCTGGGTTGCACTTCTACCTGTTGTGTGACCGGAGATGCAAACGAACAGCAGGTTTGCTGTGGGTGTAAATTCACCCCTGTAATTATTAAGTCAAGAAACAGACTACACAAGATGAGATGACGTGTAGCAAAGATCTTTATTTAGGGGTTTGAATTTATATCTTTCTAGTCATGTACATATTTAATCTATTATCTATTAGTTTTACCATTACCTCAATTTACCTATCTGAAATCAAATAAAAAGGAAATATCCTGTTACCACATCAACATAATCACTTTTGCAGTAAACATCTTCTTCTAAACACTGACTAATTTCTGGGCAGGTGTGTAAACAAAATCATAAAGAAGAAAGCAGCCACAGGGGAACAGAGTTAATGGAAAAATATCTTCAAGCATTCACTCAGTTTACTCAGTGTGAAGTAATGACTATGTCTTCTCAGGGCAGAGCACGTATAGACCTCTGACAATATGTTGTTAACATAAGTCAACCCTCTGGCCCATATTTCTGAGGAAGGGCAGCATGCCCTTTGATCTCAGGCTTCACGGGGGGTACAGCTTCAGTGAAATGGCTTAAGGAATTTATAACTCCAAGGAAGCCAACTCTGCATGTAGCCCAGGGGGGTCCAGGTCCCTTAAGCCTCTGGAAGAAAAGCAAGTCATTTTAAACTCACACTGAATTCACTTTGTGTGCTTGATGTA
>CAUYPK010033272.1:0-10550 GCA_963574355.1 Loris lydekkerianus
AACACGTTCTATGAAGCAAACATCACCCTGATCCCCAAACCAGGAAAAGACCCAACAAGAAAAGAAAATTATAGACCAATATTACTAATGAATATAGATGCAAAAATATTCAACAAGATCCTAACAAACAGAATCCAGCAACACGTCAAACAAATTATACATCATGACCAAGTCAGTTTTATCCCAGGGTCTCAAGGCTGGTTCAATATTTGTAAATCTATAAGTATAATTCAGCACATAAACAAATTAAAAAACAAAGACCATATGATTCTCTCAATTGATGCAGAAAAAGCTTTGGATAATATCCAGCATCCCTTCATGATCAGAACACTTAAGAAAATTGGTATAGAAGGGACATTTCTTAAACTGATAGAGGTCATCTACAGCAAACCCACTGGATTAAAGATTAAACTTATGACATGAAACTATAAAAATACTAGAAGAGAGTGTAGGGAAAACCCTTGAAGAAATCGGTCTGGGTGAGTATTTTATGAGGTGGACCCCCTGGGCAATGGAAGCAGCTTCAAAAATACACTACTGGGTCCTGATCAAACTAAAAATCTTCTGCACAGCCAAGAACACAGTAAGTAAAGCAAGCAAACAGCCCTCAGAATGGTAGAAGATATTTGTAGGTTATGTCTCCAACAAAGGTTTAATAATCAGAATCCACAGAGAACTCAAACGTATAAGCAAGAAAAGAACAAGTGATCCCATCACAGGCTGGGCAAGGGATTTGAAGAGAAAGTTCTCAGAAGAAGACCTGCACGCGGCCTTACAGACACATGTAAAAATGCTCATCATCTTTAATCATCAGAGAAATGCAAATCAAAAATACTTTGAGATATCATCTAACTCCAGTAAGATTAGCCCATATCACAAAATCCCAAGACCAAACATGTTGGCGTGGATGTGGAGAAAAGGGACCACTTTTGTACTGCTGGTGGGAATGCAAATTAATACATTCCTTTTGGAAAGATGTTTGGAGAACACTTAGAGATCTAAAATTAGATCTGCCATTCAATCCTATAATTCCTCTACTAGGCATAAACCCAGAAGACCAAAAATCAGGCCATAACAAAGATATTTGTACCAGAATGTTTATTGAAGCCCTATTCATAATTGCTAAATCATGGAAAAAGCCCAATTGCCCATCGATCCATGAATGGATTAATAAATTGTGGTATATGTACACCATGGAATATTATGCAGCTTTAAAGAAAGATGAAGAGTTTACCTCTTTCATGTTTACATGAATGGAGCTGGAACATATTCTTCAGTAAAGTATCTCAAGAATGGAAGAAAGAGTATCCAATGTACTCAGCCCTACCATGAAACTAATTTATGGCTTTCATATGAAAGCTATAACCCAGTTACAACCTAAGAATAGGGGGAAGAGCGAAAGGGAGGGGAGGGAGGGGGGAGGAGGCCGAGGGAGGGGGTTGGTGGGATTACAAGGGTATATGTGAAACTTACATTACAAGGCTACATGTGAAACTTAGTAAATGTGGAATGTAAGTGTCTTAGCACAATAACTAAGAAAATGCCAGGAAGGCTACATTAACCAGTGTGATGAAAATGTGTAAAATGGTCTATGAAACTAGTGTATGGTGCCCCATGATCACATTAATGTACACAGCTATGATTTAATAAAAAAAAAAGTATATATAATTCTATTTATGTAAAATTCCAAAATAGGAAGAAAATTTGTGTATGTATGCTGCTAGAAGCCGGTATAGTGGTTACTTTCGGAGAGGTTGTAAATGGGAGCACATTGTAAGTATATATGGGCCTTCTAGGGTTTAAGCAATGTTCTAGTTTTTCATCAGGGTACTGTTTGCATGGATGTGTTCACATTATGAAAATTCATTGAGTTTTACATGGGGATTTATGAGTTTCATAATTTTTTGGTCAGTATATAAAATGGAAACATTGTTATTGTTTAATTTGCAGCAGTTTCCCCCATTTTCTAGCAGTATTTAGATAATGATGTGTCTTGTAACTGATGGTATCTTGGTAGACGTAAAATACTACTATGATCAGTGTTCAAGTAGTAATATTTTCCTGACTCTGATTTCTTTTTCACTCTCACTTTTCCAGTGTTAAAAGTTCTCAAGTGCTAGTGTGGTACTCCATAGTCTTTTCACAACTTTTCTCTTCCGAGTATAACTCCTGATTCTTAGCTTGGTATGTATTCACCCAGAGCAAAAAAAATTCCCAGACCCTCCTGCACCTAGCTGTGGCCAATGCAATTACACTTTGGTCTTTATCAGAAGAAGAAGTGTGGGGTAGTGTGAAGGAAAGTGTTAATTCAGTGTTCCAAGATGCTAGAACTTGCAATTTTCTAAGAAGGGCCCTCTTGAGAATTGAGCTTAGACTATTCTAACTGATATGAATGTTTTGTATCCTTGGGGCTTTGAATCCAATTATACCAGTTTGTCTAGTTAGTGCAAACAATGTGATTTATGGTGGATTCCTGGCTTTCCCTGCAGTCTAGAGCTTCAGTGACTGTGGTCAGTCATATAGGCACTACAATAAAAGCTCGGGACTCAGGCAACACTTTGACTGGGTTCTCCAAACTTGTTGCTGGAAGGATTAAGTGCTTCCTGTGTGTCTCCACTGGGAGACACTTTTGCACTTCACCTATATGTTCCCCACCTTTGTTGAATTTGATTTTTGTATTTTCTCTGTAATAAACTATAACTGTGAGTTTAATGACGTCTGCGTCCTGTGGGTCCTTCTAGTGAATTATCAAGCCTATTTGGTGGTCTTAAGGACCCCGATTCAGATAGTATAATTTATTATTATTCAGAAAACATTCATTCTTCTCTCTCAACTTAAAATGGGAAGATTGACTGACATTGAACTTGGCCATGTGATTTGCTTTTGCCTATGTCATGTAAATAGAGATGATTTTTGTCCCTATTCAAAGCTTATGCCCTAAGAGGCATTACATTTTTCTGTTTGCCATTCTGGAAGCATTTGACTTTCTCCATGGAAAGAATATGTTTCAGAAGATTTAAATCTAAGACATGAAACAATAAAATCTCTAGGAAAAAATATGAGAAAAGCTCTAAATGTTATTGGCTTGGGGAAATATTTTATGAAGAAGACCTGATTTGCCTTTGCAACAAAAATGGGACCTGATCAAGTTTAAAAGCTTCTGCACAGTTTAGAACATAATGAATAAAGAAATAAATAGCCTTCAGGATGGTAGAAGATATTTACATGTTGTGAATCTGACAAAGAGTTAATAACCAGAATCTACAAAGAACTCAATCAAATCAACAAGAAAAGATCAAATAACCTTATTAATCATTGAGAAAGATATGTCAAAAGAAGCTTCTATAAAGAAGACAGACAAATGGCCAACAAACAACTGAAAAAATGCTCATTGTTCCTAACCATCAGAGAATGAAGCTCAAAACCAGTGAGACTAGCTCACATCACAAAGTGCCAAAGCTGCAAATGCTGGCAAGGGTGAGGAGAGAAGAAAACACTTGAACACTGCTGGTGGCATTGCAAACTAATTCAGCCTTTTTGGAAAGAAGTATGAAGAACTGTCAAAGGGCTAAAAGTAGACCTCCCATTTGATCCCATAATCCCACTACTAGGTATCTACCCAGAAGAAAAAAAATCATTTTATCATAAGGATATTTATGCTCAAATGTTTATAGCAACTCAATTCATAATCACGAAGATGTGGAAACAACCCAAGTGCCCATCAACTCGAGTGAATTAATAAATTGTGGTATATATATAACCATGGAATGCTATTAGCCATTAAAAAAGAGGACACTTTATATCTTTTGTATTTGCCTGGATGGAGTTGAAGCAGGAGGAGAGGGGAAGGGGCGTGGTAAGCTCCCACCTACAAGGTACAAGGTAGGGGTATAAGGCACACATCTGGCTCAGTGCCTATAGCTCAAGTGGCTAGGGTGCCAGCCACATACACCAGAGCTGGTGGGTTTGAATCCAGCCCAGGCCCACCAAAACAACAATGACAACTAAAACAAAATGGCCAGGTGTTGTGGCGAGTGCCTGTAGTTCCAGCTACTTGGGAGGCTGAGGCAAAAGAATTGCTTAAGCCCAAGAGTTGAAGTTTGCTGTAAAGCTGGGACACCACGGCACTCTATCCAGGGCAACAGCTTGAGACTCTGTCTCAATAAATAAATAAATAAATGAATGAATGAATAAAGGCACACATCCTGGGTGAAGGATTCAACTTCAACTTGGACTTTACCTTATGAACACAAACAATGTAGCCTAATTGTGTGTACCCTTAGGATAATTAAAAAAAAAAGTTGATGGAAACATTTACTAAGTTAACTTTGTAACAGTTGTTTTCCTAAAATCAATAATGAAAATTATGAATACCAAACTTAAAAGGAAGTTGAGCTTTTTAAAAAATGTGTATGTTTCAAGAAGCTATTGACTCTATGAGCCTGGATCCCAGAGTAAAGACATGAAGCAGACCTGAGTCCAAATTGTAGCATGGTACCACATCTATTCAGAGCTGCCCTGCTGAGCCCAGTCTAGATCAGAGAGCCAAGAGTCCGAGTCCAAGAGAAATTTAACACAGCATTACTGTGGACATAGGCAGCTCTGGAAACCTCTTTAAAGAATGACTGGAGTGTGTTCTCTCTTCGTCTTCTTTGTTGTCTGGACCTCCATTGAAGATGTAGGCCTGACCTGGGGGTAGTGAATAATGAGCTGGAAGTCACGTGGAACCCTAATGACTTTCTGAGACCACCATGCTTTTATCTTATTTTGACCACTGTTAGGTCAGATTATCTGCCATATTTGGCTACCCTTAATCCTAACTAATATAGTCAGCAAGTCCTTACCCTTCTATAGACTCTAAGACTAGGGAGCCTAAAAGAGGAAGGCCAAATGCGGAAAGCTCAGGAAAACCCACTTTGTCTCCTGAAAGGTCCTGGGCTATTTCCAGAATATAAGTGTGTTACCTATTTGTTGATTTCCCCCTACCTCTATACCTGAAAGGACTTCAACTTTGGAAGATAGAGAAAAAAATGGCTAATGCTAAACTTTGGGATAGTTCAATTTCTTTAAAAAGAAGTATTTCTTTTTCTGCCTCCAAGCTCTTTTGAATAAAATATGAATGAAAGCCAATGTCTGAAATAAACACAAGCCAAAATGCTCCAAAGAAGGATGGCAGCGAAGTGCAGCATTTATGAATCTTCCCTTCCCTTGCCCCAGAGGGGTTCTGCCAAATCATGGTGGCCACATGAAGCCCAGGACTGGGCTTGGAAGAGATACTGAATCTCCTTCATCCCTAGACCTCACCCCCATGCCCCAGCCCACCCAAGGCTTTGCTGAGAACACTTTATTGAATGTCACATTATTATTCTCTTCAATGCTCTCCGTCTTCCATCCGGGATGGAAGGGAAACAGTGAAGCAGACAATTACATTGCTGATGGGGGATTTTTAGGAGAAAATTGAGGGAAATTATAGGGACTACCCAGCTGTGGTGAAAGCTCCTCACTCTATTCCCACAGGACCCATCATTTTGCAAACTGCAACTATTAAAAATGATGTACAGTCACTTGCCAACTTTACTATGCTGTTAGATTCACTTGAGTCTTACCTATCTCTTAAAAAGGGAAGAGATGGTCAAAGTGTGTCCTCTCTTGAAATGGTGTGGAATTTGATGAGTACTCTTTAGAAAGCCGAAATCTGCTACACCATCAAGGTCACTCTTATCTCCCTGATACCTTCTATTCTACTTGATCTTATTTCCTACCTCATATAGATCCTGTCTCCTACATCAGCTCATTTTTACTTCAGAGTTTTTCCTGCAAAAGATGTCTTTGGGTTTTTGCTTGTTTAGTCCTTTCCTTTCAAATATAGAAAGAAAAAAAAAAAAACCTTGAAATTTTTATCTGTACTCCTTAAAGTGTTCACTGTTTAATTGTATTCATTTTTTCCCTTCTTCATTTTGCAATTCATCAGGAAAGACAGACACCTAAGATGAGAGAAAACCCTGTGAGACTGACCCACATCTTGCCACTTGGTGAGCTCATGGATCCTAGTTGTGGCCTAATCTCCCAGTTGCCTTATTATCTTAGAATATTGAGCAGCTCTGGGGAAGATGAAGGTAAAACAGTGAGGTAGCGCTACAATAGATACTGTGAGCAGAACTTTAGCTAATTAATAAAAGGCAGCTTCTTCAAAGCTTGATGTTAACTTTGAGGACCCAGCTTTAGAAGGAAACTGCTGTCTGGTTCATTTTGTATTTTCACTTCAGAGGCTGCTCCTCTGTGCAATTAACACTTAGGAAATGGAGAGGAAATTGTTTTTCTAGAGAAAAATGCTCAGGAGACCTTCCAGTAGTTTAGATCATAGCAAAGGAAATGTCTTTAGAGTGACAAAAACGTAAATGGAGCATGGATAAACGAATCACTTTCAAGATGTACATTTAAGAGATTGAGAGTAATGGGTTACTTTGAGTAGGGCAAAATAGGTAATTTTACTGTTTGTCCATCTCATTAGATAGCTATTTGGGCAGGGGGAGAACTTCTGAGATTTTAGTTAGATTTTTAAAAACATGTTATACAAGGTCGTACTGTTTGATTTTTACATTATGAAAGTAATTCATTCATGCTCTAAGAAGTTGCAAATGGTAGGAAAGAATATTGCCATGTTTAGGGCAGGGTGGGCTATACTTCCTGGGGTTGATCAGCCTTAGATGCCCCTCAGTGATCCACCTTCTGCTATGCATACCCTTGTGCTTGCCTTTCCCCTGGAGTGTGGGTTGCATTAGGTGACTTGCTTGTAATAAACAGAGTAAGACAGAAATGATGAGATGTCACCATTGAGATTAGGTTATAAAAAGACTGTGGCTTCCATCTTATTCTCACTCCTCTCTCTTTTTCTGGGGAAGCAAGCAATGCTGTCTTGAGCTACCTTATGGAGAGGCCATGGATGTCTCTGGCCAAAAGTGACCAAGAAGATGAGACCAATGCCACATGAGTGCACTTAAAAACAGATTCTCCAGCCCCAGTAGAGCCTTGAGATGTCTACAGCTTTGGCCTACAACTTGATTGCAGCTTCATGATCCTGAGCCAGAATCCCTTCTGAGTTTCAGACCTGTGAACTGCTTAGCTTGGGGCATAATTTATTATGCTCCAATAGAGAACTCATACACTACATTAATTAACTCTCATACCTCAGTGGCTTTACAAAATAACCCCCATTCCTGACCACACATACATATATGAACTTGCGGTACACGTTTAGTTCAGGTTAGGCACTCCCATGTGAAGCTGTCTTCTGTGGGTAACCTACTGGTCCAGGATGCTTTCATTTTGTGGCAGGGGAATTGTTTGGAGGACTGAGAACTTTAAGTATCCCAGATGCAAAGTGAAATATGTCACTTCTGCTTACATGTCATGGAACAAGTCACAAGACCCCACTTGACTTCATGTAAAAACAGAAAATTAGACGAGTGTGTAGATAGTCAAGGAGAATTAAATGTCTCTGCCATGTGTATGACACAAAAAGCAAAAATCTTCTCTTCTCTTCCCCATGAAACATTTCATGTTTAACTCTTTGAATTGTGCCCTTTCAAATACATATACTTACCACACATGGTAAGTATACAGTATACTAAGCACACAGAGGTGTAAAAAAAGCTTTATAATTTATATATCATGTATTTTATACACCTGTGTGCTTATATGATTATATTTAATATATTTGACATATAATTTTAAAATATATGTTATTATAATACATATGAATTATATATATCTTCTTGGCATTCCATAGTATGGAATGTATAATTCATTAGTTGTTTCTCTATTTATGAAGCCTAATTTAGTCATTTCTACTACTACAAAAACATTGTAATGGCATTGTTTTCACCTGCTACTTCTCTAACTTGTCTATATAACATTATGTGTGTATATTGGAACCAGTCCACAGAGAGAACAAATTCTATCTCTACTAGCCTTTGCCTTACCCCTTCCTTGATGGCTGCTTAAATCGAGGGTGTCATTGTGTTTACTTCTCTTTGCAGGTTCAAAGAGTGATGTTAGGTAGCTGTTGAAGAATTCAACTTTACTAGCCATAATTCTGATATGTACAAAAGAGACAAAAGGGAATTGGCATCGATTAAATGTACAGTACTTAGGTGTTGTGCTAGGCATTTACAAATTGATTTAACTAAAATATCATGGTATCCCTATAAAATATGGAACTGTTATTTAATTCTCACAGTGAAATCTTCATGGGCTAAGAAACTCCCTCCCTCCACCCCATCATATATGCTCACCATGTAATATGCATGTGTACATATTTGTGTGTATATACACACACTTGCAAAAAGCACAGTTAACAATGTATACTTTTGTGGCTTTTCTTAGTGAAGATGCTATAAAGATCCATGTGTCCTTCCTCAGAAGATAGACCTACGTATTTAAAAAGGGGAAAGAACATGCAAAGTTTGCAAATTTTCTGGGAAGATCTCTCTGCCTAAAAGTATGTTGGTTTGTTTTCCAATGTTTCTATTAAGGAACAGAATAACAACAACAACAAAAAATGTGTATATCCTAAATGAAGGGAGAGACAGATGATTGGTTATTCCCATTGGTCTATCATTTCCACTTGGGAATTCTGTTAAAGAGTGAGAACGTCCCGTGCCTTTGAAGCAGTTGGCAGTGCATGTCTGTGGGTTCTAAGGGTTGCAGGCAAACTCCACTGGGTCCTTCTTTCTTACCAAGAAAGCTTTTGAAATTCAGAGTCCAGGGCCTACTAGACAGCAAAGTATTCTACTTTGGCACAGAGGTGAGAGCAAGGAAAGTAACATCTAAATAATATCTGAATTTTTATAGCATTTTCTTGGATGGGAGAAAAAGGGAAAGAGAACTCACTTGACTGGTCTCTGGCTTCTGGAGTTCTGCAACTTCCTCTGTTGGCAATTCAAGGAAATAAGGTAAGTCTGTGTCCAGAGAGGGAGCCATCTTCGAACCTTGAAGGCATTAAGATAGCATTACTATTTCAACTTTGCAAATTAATAAACAGAGATTAAAGACTATGATCACTATCTTGAATAACCATATATGGCTCAGGACAGTTGCTTTACCTATTTGGATGGAGGTGAGTTCTCTTAATATTTAAAATACATTATTCTAAGCAGAGCTGTGGCCAAATTATATACCACTAGGAGAACTCACCTTTCATCCCGACACCTTGAACATTTTTTCTGGGCAACCTAAAAGAAAATTCTTATTCTACAGCCCTTCAGGTGACAGAGAGGTTAGCAGGATCATTGGAGAGAATACTCTGCTAAGGAATTTGATCTGTCCAAAGTAAAGAAAAAATTCAGATATAGAATTTTACATTTTACCATATTTCTGCAAATGGTGATGACCTCTCCTCCAGCTCATTGTCTATTTGCTAAATGAAGAAGAGCAAGTGTACATGTCTTTTAAACTGCAGGGGGAAATTTTTATAACTGGATTTGATAGGATTTATCAAATCCTTGATCAGGATGAACAAGTGGCGAAGCTGCTGGAGATTTGTTGGTAGGAAACTGCAAAAAAAAAAAAAAAAAAAAAAAAAATCCTATCACCCATCAATCAAATAACATTAATGAACACTGAACCTGAGTGTGCTTAGCCCAGTAGTGTTACCCCCAGAGGTGTCATTTGCATCCACAAATGAGAAAGCATTAATTTGGAATTTTATTTTAAGGATCATATATATTTTTAATCAGTCTGATCTTCCCAACAACCCCCTGATACGCTCAGCTTGCTTCAGAAAGCCTGGCTTGTCACTTGGATTTTGTGTGTTTCAGTACATTCCATCGGAATGTTTCCTTTCAGACATTTAAGTCTGCCAAGTCTCTGACATTTCTCTCATGATGCATACCTCTACCAGTCACTGAATAGTTACTGCTAAGCCATAGCTTAATTTCTGCGTTGACTAATTCCACTTTATGCACAAAAGCCTGCTGGGGTTGTGCTTCAGGGAGAGGGCTCAGCAGTGTGTGCTGGGTGGGTGGGTGGGGGCAGTGCAGTAGCTGGAAAGAGAGGTTTGCAGACCTTCATCAGTGTTCTCTGATTTAAATTCATAGGGAAAATCTATTCTTAGTTCAGGGTATGTTACAATTTAGTGTAAGAATTGCTGCTCACTATTTCACTTTTGATCGATTGGTAAGGGGTCTCCTGGATTCTGAAAGGCCCAGGATAGCCTTTGGTTGACATCGTTAGACTCTACTGAAATCTTCTCCCATTTTCTGGCTTTGTTTTGAATTGTTTTGTAATAGGAAGGTGTTCCTTATGGTTATCATTTAAATTACACAGGATAGTTCTTGGTTTGATAAGTACTTCTATACTGTTAGAGAGTCCTAGGCTCTGATATGGGTTTAAATATAGCAGCTCCAAGCAAACAGCCCTCAGAATGGGAGAAGATATTTGCAGGATATATCTCTGACAAAGGTTTAATAACCAGAATCCACAGAGAACTCAAACGCATTAGCAAGAAAAAAACAAGGGATCCCATCGCAGGCTGGGCAAGGGATTTGAAG
>CAUYPK010033275.1:0-12727 GCA_963574355.1 Loris lydekkerianus
ACAAAATCCCAAAACCAGAAATGTTGGCGTGGATGTGGAGGAAAGGGCACACTTCTACCCTGCTGGTGGGAATGCACACTAATACGTTCCTTCTGGAAGGATGTTTGGAGAATACTTAGAGATCTAAAAATAGACCTGCCAGTCCATCCTATAATTCCTTTACTAGGTTTATACCCAGAAAACCAAAAGTCACAATATAATAAAGACATCTGTACCAGAATGTTTATTGCAGCCCAATTCATAATTGCTAAGTCATGGAAGAAGCCCAAGTGCCCATCAACCCACAAATGGACTAGGAAATTTTGGTACATGTATACCACGGAATACTATGCAGCCTTAAAGAAAGATGGAGACTTTACCTCTTTCATGTTTACATGGATGGAGCTGGAACATATTCTTCTTAGCAAAGTATCTCAGGAATGGAAGAAAAAGTATCCAATGTACTCAGCCCTACTATGAAGTGCTTTTGGGAATATAAGACTATGTAGCTACTATGTAAAACAGTTTGATGGTTCCTCAACAAGTTAAAAACAGAATTACCATATAACCCAGCCTTTCCACTCATTTGTATATACCCAAAAGACATGAAAACAGGTTTTCAAGCAAAAACTTTAGCGTGAATGTTCATAGCAGCATTATCCACAATAGCAAGGAAGTGAAAACAACCCACATATTAACTGGTAAACAGATAAACAAAATAGGGCATATTTATACAATGGAATATTATTTAGCCATAAAAAGAATGAAGGCCTGATTCATAATACAACACTGAAAGCCTTGAAAACAGTATGCTAAGAATAAGAAGTCAGACATGGTCACATTTTGCATGATTCCATTTATACGAAATGTTCAGAATAGGCAAAGACAGAAAGTAGACTAGTAGTTTCCAGGGGCTAGGAGGAGAGAGAAATGAGGAGTGACTGCTAATAGGTACACGGTTTCCTTTTGGGGTGATGGATTAGATAGCAGTGGTGGTTGTATAACACCGTAAATGTACTAAGAGACACTGAATTGTATACTTTAAAATGGTGAATTTTATCTTAGTAAAAAAATTGACATTTACCACCACCCATATATTTTATTTATTCAATCCAGAATCATAGAAATCATCAGTTCATTTCTTCCCTTCCTATCTATTTGCAACAAATGTGTTAGCAGTTCTACAGATTATCAATCCAAAATATATTTCAAATCTGCCATGTTCTCTCCATCCAGGCCACTATTATTTTTCTCTGACGGTAGAAACCTAAGATTTATTCCATAACCTCAGATTCTAGAAATTTTACCAGGGTGTGTCTTAACATTTTCCTTCTCATTTGCCTCTGGGCCCTTTTCATTTACTTTGTTGACTAGTTCTTCCCTTCCAACTTTTCTTTTCTCTTCTCCTTCTTTGGAGCTCTGGTCAGATATGTCTCCTAGAACTATTTTTTCCTATCTCTTTCATAAGATTTCTAATATCTGAACTTCCAAGAATAAACATGAGATTGATTTATATGGAATTATAGTATTTTACAGTTTTATCAACAAAGAGTTATAACATTAGTGTAATTCCTTAACTGAGGAATCCTTTTATTGAGAAAAATTATCATTAGATTTTATAAATCACTTTATCTAGAAGATGTATTTGATTCGGCAAAGTACCTTTTTTTACTTGAAATGTTCCAATGTTAAAAATTAGCTGATAATTTTAGAATCTAATAATACTCCTTAAGGAATAATACTGAAATTAGTCTAGTTTGGGCTGTCCTAATTTACTTTTCTGCCTAAAAACATTTTCTTCCATCCTCTCTGTCCTATAAATTGTGCTTGTACTCATTATAGCTATAGAGAAAAAACTAAAAATATATGTTTCTAGTAAAGAAAAGTGCTGACGGAAATTTAGACAATTTGACTATATACTAGTTATTCTCGAGTAACTAGCAACCTCAAAATCTCAGTGGTTTACAAAAACACTCACTTTATGCTCATGAGACTGCAGACTGACTGTGGGTCAGTTGATCTAGGTGGACACGAGAGAGCTAGGCTAGATAACAGATTCATGGTCAGTTTTGAAACTACTCCAATGTGTCTTCAATATTGGGCCCAGTAACTGAAAGAGCAATGGAATACATGGAACATGTTCTTCTTGGTGGATCAGAGAATAGGAGTCCAAATCAAATCAGAAGTGTATTTAACACCTCTTCTCACTGACTGGCCCAACCAGATCACAGAGCCAAGAACACCATCAATGAGGCAGAGAAATATACTTGGCCTGTTCTAGGAGGAGCTACTGCAAAGTTGCACAGTGAAAGGAACAAATGTATGACTTTGTAATATGAAGGAAGTAAAAAATTTTGAATTCAGCTCAGTGCCTGTAGCTCAGTAGCTAGGGGGCCCAGCCACATACACCGGAGCTGGCAGGTTTGAACCCAGCACAGGCCAGCCAAATAACAATGACATCTACAACCAAAAAATAGCCGGCCATTGTGGCGGTTACCTGTATTCCCAGCTACTTGGGAGGCTGAGGCAAGAGAATCACTTAGGCCCAAGAGTTTGAGGTTGCTATGAGCCCAAGAGTTTGAGGTTGCTTTGAGTTGTGATACCATGGCACTCTACCCAGGACGACATAGTGAGACTCTGTCTCAAAAAAAAAAAAAAAAAATTTTTAATACAATTTACTAAGCATGTAAGACAATACTTACTGATATTCAACATTATTCGATTATTTTCTACCTTTCTTTTATCATTTTTCCTGCTTCAATCAACCACATTAAAAGTTACTGAGATAATGTGATGGAGATGGCTGAACAAAATAAAATGCTAACCTGACAGAGAAAATTTAGTTATGTTAGACACCTGATGATTCAAAAGTTGAGTTAAGAGGCTCAGTGCCTGTGGCTCAAGTGGCTAAGGCACCAGCCATATACACCTGAGCTGGCGGGTTGGAATCCAGCCCAGGCCCACCCAACAATAATAACAGCTGCAACCAAAAAATAGCCAGGCGTTGGTGGCAGGCACCTGTAGTCTCAGCTACTTGGGAGGCGGAGGCAGGAGACTCGCTTGAGCTCAGGAGTTGGAGGTTGCTGTGAGCTGTGATGCCACAGCACTTTACTCAGGGGGACAGCTTGAGGCTCTATCTTAAAAAAAAAAAAAGTTGAGCTAAGAAAGCACAGGTATATCAAGTATATGGACACTACAGAAATGTTGAACAGGCAAGACTCGGTTAAAATTTCAGTTATCACTCTTTAACACTGATAATTATTATTTGGTGATTAATATGTCTGATTTCCTTAAGTACTAAGTTTGACAGTTGATACCGGTTATTTCGCTTTGACACTTTTTTTTTTTTTTAATTGTGAAGGTACATCCACAAGTTTTAGCTTCAAATTTTTTTAAAGAGCAATTTTTATAAAACTATGGATAACATGTTATTTTCAAATATGAGGTCCATCATGGAACCAATGAGTTGAGTGCAGACAGCTTGAATTATCAATGACGTATCTGGGAAGGATGTGCCTAGTGAATGCACAGTACATTGATGGTTTGAAAAATTCCCATATTGTGATTTTAATCTTGAAAATGAGCCATGTGAGCAACCTGAGACCAAGGTGGATAATGATGAGTTCAAAGTTGTAGTAGAAGCAAATCTATTTTAACCTACACATGAATCAGCAGCAAGGTCTGACGTTACTATTCCAACAATATTGGACTATTTGAAAGTAACTGACAAAGTAAAGAAAATGGATAGGCTTGGGGCTCATAGCTCAGTGGTTAGGGCAATGGTGACATACACCAGGGCTGGTGGGTTTAAACCCAGTCTGGGCCTGCTAAACCACAATGACAACAACAAGAAAATAGCTGGGCATTGTGGTGGGCACCTGTTGTGCCAGCTACTTGGGAGGCTGAGTCAAGAGAATCACTTAAACTCCAGAGTTTAAGGTTGCTGTGAGCTATAATGCCATCGTACTCTACGGAGGGTGACATAGTGACACTGTCTCAAAAAAAAAAAAAAAGAAAAGAAAAGACAAGAAAAAAAAAGAAACTGGATAGATGGGTTCTGTATGAACTAAATGAGTGTCAGAAGAGAAGTCATCTCAAAGCTTGCCTTTCTTTGCTATCATAACATAAAAGTGAACAATTTCTATAATCACAAGTGTTCAGCAAAATGGATGGATAAAGATGAAGTGTCCAAACACATTCCAAAACCAACTGCTCATCAAAAAAAAAAAAAAAAAGCTAATTTCGTCTGTTTGGTGGTCCAGCACTAGTCCACTACAGCTTCATGAAATCTAGTCAGTCAATTACAGCAGATGTCTGCTGCAATCAAATGGACAAAATGACGAGGATGCCTGTGATTAAGCAGTCAAGACTCATCAACAAAGAAAGGCCAATCCTCTTGCAAGACAACACTGTCACTTAAATGATGCGGCTCAAACTACGGTAGCTGGACTTGGAAACACTCTGTCATCCACCATATTCATCAGACTTTGCATCAACTGACTGCCACTTCTTCTAGGGTATGGACCACTTCTTCCAAGAAAAAATATTCAGGGCAGTGCCTATGGCTCAAAGGAGTAGGATGCTGGCCCCATATGCTGGAGGTGGCAGGTTGAGACCCAGCCCCGGCCAAAAACTGCAAAAAAAAAAAAAAAATTCAATTCTCAACAAGCTGTAGAAAACACCTTTCATGATTTAATTGCCACTTGTTCTATAAGCTTCTTCACTGCTAGCATAGACAAGCTACTGTTAAGATGGCAAAACTGTGCCAAAAGTTTAAGTGCAGACTTTAAGCACATTAACTGAACTTCTTGTTTGAGATATAGTAAACTAAACTTTTGATTCAAAATCAGACATTTCAGATTTAATGACCTAATAGATATTAAAGTTCAAATCAATAAAGAAATTCTTCAGCTGAAGGCAGTATCAATTCTAGAGAACTACCTTCTAATATTTCAAATTGCATAAATAATCACAAATAAAACTTATAAAACAAAAACCTCCAGTAGTATGATATGTTTATTTGGTGATAATTCAGTGAACTGTACGTGATTTAATTTTTCAGTTTACATGTTATGTTTTAATAACTTTTTTTTTTTTAAGTACCCAGGAAAAAAGTATAAAGCATAGTGTTAAATTGGCCTCTAAAGACAAAGGGCTTTTACATATTTCAGAAGCAAAGATGTTCTGCCTAAATTATCCTAGCATCCTTTTAACCCAGGGCTTATATTACCCTGTGACTTTATAACATTCTCATGAGTTCACAAATAGGGAGGAAACAGACCCAGATAAGTTTAACAATCAGTACAGGATCATGCAGTCAGGCAACATGATGGCTTATGTAGAAAATTCTAAGGTATCTACAAAAATGTTACAAGAAAAAATAAGTGAGTTAGGCAAATTCAGGGGTTACAAAGTTACCAAGAATCAAATGTCTTTCTATATATTAGCAATGAACACTTAGAAAATTAAAACAAATTTTAAACCAGCACCATGAAAAAAAAAAAACAACATAAAATGCTTAGGAACAAATCTGTTCAAATATGTACAACATTTGTGCTCTGAACACTACAACATAATAATGAAAGAAATAAATAACCTAAATGGAAAAGTATATACGAATCATGTTCATGGATCTGAAGACTCCACATGATCATGTCATTTCTCCTCAAAGTGAGCTACAAGTTAGAAGCAATCCAAAAGAAAATCTAATAGGCATTTTTTGGTAGTATCAGCAACCTGATTTTAAAATTTACACAATGGGTGGTGCCCGTGGCTCAAAGGAGTAGGGCACTGGTCCCATATGCCGGAGGTGGTGGGTTCAAACCCAGCCCCAGCAAAAAAAAAAAAAAAAAAAAAAAATCCAGAAAATTTACACAGAAAAACAAAAGAACTAACATAGCCAAAACTGAACAAAGAAAACAAAATTTGGCATCTTCACAGAACCTAATTTCAAGATTTCCCATAAAGTTAAGGTAATCCAGAAACCATGTGGTACATGCTGCAAAAACAATGGATACAAAATCAATGGAACAGACTAAAGACTCCAGGAAATGACCCCAAAATATAGTAAATTAGTTTTGACAAAGATGCAAAGCTAATTCAATGTAGAAAGGATAATCTTTTCAACAAATCGTTTTGGTATAACTAGACATCCATGCAAAAACATGGACTTAAGCTATACCTCCACTTATTAAAAAATCAAATAGAAATTGATCACATCAAACCTAAAACTATAAAATCTTTCGAAGAAAACAGAAGAAAAGTTGTGTGAACTTAAGTCAGGCAAAAATTCCTTAGAAAAGACCCCTAAAATATGAACCATATGAGAAAAATGGAAAAGGTGAAATTCATAAAAATTAAAATCTTCCATTCTTCAAAAGATACTGTTAGAAAATAAAAAGACCGATACTGTTAGAAAATGAGAGAAAATATTTGCAAAACACATATATATAATATAGGACTGGTATTTAGACTGTAAGAAGACTCAACTCATAACAAGAATGAAAGCTACCCAATTTTACAAACACTTCACTAAGCAAGAGACATGGATGTCAGACAGGCACATGAAAAATGTTCAACTTCATTATTATTAGGGAAATTACATAAAGACATACCACTATAACCCTAGTGAAATGGCTAAAATTAAAAAACAATACTTTTTTTTATTTTGGTTGGCAAAACCAAGTGCTAACAAGGGTGAACTAGAATTCTCACATATTGCTGGTGAGAATACAAAATAATGTATATAATTTTGGGAAATAGTGAGGCAGTTTAGAAATAAACTTATCTAACTCCTAGGAAATTTACCCAAAAGAATTGAAGATGCATGTCCCTCTTCCCACACACAAACAGCAGACTCATTATTAATCTTTCAAAATTGTAAAGTATCTAAATATTTATCAACTGGTGAATGGATACACTAATTGTGGCATATACATACAACATACACAGCAATAAAAAGGAATGAACTTCTAATATATACAAGAAAACAAAAAAATGATGAGTCTGAAAAGCATTATACTATAAGAAGTTAGAGTCAAAAGACCACACACTATGTGGTTTCATACTACATAAATAGAGTATTCTGAAAAATACAATAGTATTAAAAAATAAAACAGGGAAATAGTTGCCAGGGATTGCACTGGGGGAAAAAGACTGACTACAAAGGGGCATGAGAGAACTTTGCATGATTATGGAAATAAGTTGTATTAGATTTAGTAGTAATTAACATGACTACATGTTTGTAAAAGTTCATGGTACTGTATACTTGAAAGGAGTGAATTTTACAGCATGTAAATTAAATTTTAATAAACCTGATTTTAAAAAATCCCTACACTCTACAGTAATTTGTGATGATATTCTGACTGTACACTTATGATTTGTGAACTTTTCTGATTGAATGCTTTATTTCAATGAAAGTCTATTCTTAAAAAGTATACAGAGAAAAATAAGAGCATCAGTGATAAATTGGCCCCTAAAACAAGTATAGGCATGTTAAACATAATATACATAATAACAACGTGTAATTTCTCAAAATGCTTTCATGTATTTCCAAACCAATGGGGTTTGGCCTATATTATTCCTAATGTCCTTTTATGTAAAGAATTTTTTTTTTTTTTTAGACAGATTATCACTATATTGCCCCTGGGAGAGTGCTGTGGCATCAAAGCTCACAGCAACCTCAAACTCTTGGGCTTAAGCAATTCTCTTGCCTCAGCCTCCCAAGCAGCTGGGACTATAGGTACCTGCCATGAAGTCCAGCTATTTTTTTGTTGCAGTTGTCATTGTTTAGCAGGCCCAGGCTGGGTTCCAACCCTCCTGCCTTGGTGTATGTGGCCAGTGCCCTCCCTAGTGAGCTACAGGCGCCAAGCCCTTTTATGTTAAGATTTATACCACTCTGGGATTGCAATGTTCCTACAAGTTTACATATTAATAAAAAAAAATTAAGCAGAGAAAGTTTAATAATTAATATAACTCATACAATCAATTAGCATTAGAACCATGGTCTACCAGGCCCTACATGACCTGGCTCTCATCTTAATTCTCTGACCTCATTTCCTTCCAGCTTCACTTCCCGCTTTCTCTCTTGATTCACAAAGCTTCAGTCATACTTGGTCTTTGTCTTTCTTGATCTGGCCAAATTTATTCTGAACTAAAGGCTTTTGTCTGTCTCTTCTGCCTAAAATGCTCAGTCTTCATATCTTTCTGCAAAGCTGCTTCTCCTTTGTCTTTAAGAGGTCTTAGCTCAAATGTGACCTCCTCGGAAAGGGCTTCCAGGACTAACGTTACCATCCGCTCCCTTCACCTCTCATTCTCTATTACATAATTTCATTTTATTTCCTTGATAGCACTTACAATTTCCTGAATTCATCTGTTCTTTTATTTCTCTCACTCTAGAATGAAAATATCTTAACAGGAGGACTTTTGCTGGTTTATTTATCCATCATACCATTTACCCTGCTTGAGAACTGGGTCTTGGGATAGCCCCTAGGTAGGCAGGGGGGCACAGTTAACTCAGGCCTGCTTCTCAGCTCTCGCCCTTCCTTCTGCCTGTGATGCTGTGCTCTAGAGTTTTCTGTTGGTGTTTTCTTCTCATAATCTCAGCATAAAAGACATCTTTAACTTGCAGAGTCTTTAATGCACTGGCTAGGAACTTCGGTGCACAGGTGAAGAGAAGCAGTGATGGCAGACATCAGGAAAGGGAAAACTTTTAGCTTTTCAATACTCTTGTCTGTATCAATGAGATGCAAATAGAGAAAACTCCCAGTGAAATAAACTCTATGAATGTAATCTACATGGAAAAGCCTTCAGAAGGAATGCTAATGTTTTTACAGGACAGAGATAAATTGTGATTATGAAAACTGCATGGAAACCTTCAGCAATCTTTAATCCAAACTTCAGAGACATGGGAGAACGCAAAATGGAAAGAAACACTTCAAACAACATCACAGTAGGAGAGCATTTGACCTACTGTCACCTCTGAAACATACATAAGAGCTCACACTGGAGACAAACTTTATGAATATAATCAGTGTGGAAATTCCTTCAGAAATAGCTCTCTTGCTTTGTAGTGTGCAGGGAAGTACAGACTGCACAGAAACTTTATGAATACAAAAACTATGGAAAAGACTTCCGCAAGAAGACTCACTTTATGGTGCACCACAGCATCCATATTGGAGAAAACCTCTACAAAAGCACAGACTGGGAAAAAGTCCTCAGTTGAAACTCTCATCTCATGATACACACAGGAGAGAAACACTCTGAATGTAGCGAATTCAGCAAAGTCTTGAGCAAGGATTTTAATATTACTGAATATATACGAATACATAATGAGAAAAAAGTCTATGAATGCAATGACTATAGAAAAGTTTTCAGAAGTCATTCATCCTATGGAAAAATGTGAGGACACACAAAAGGGACAAACCTGACCTGTAATAAATGTGGGAAAGGCTTCAATGAGCCTTCTTGCCTTTAGAGACATGAGAAGTCACAATGGACAGAAATCTTGCACCTTTCTTGTAAGAAAGTCTTCAGTAAAATATTTTCCCTGTTCTACAAAAGAGAATTCATTCTTTAAAAAACTTACTTAAAAATATCAATTACGATATATATTTGAAAAATATGATTAGGTTCCAATCCTAGAAAGATGAAGCAACCATACTCTACCTGTCTTTCTCATTGAATCCAAGTATAAACCCTTGAAGGAAGACATTAAGCTTACTTCCAGTTTCTCATACAGCATTTAAGGAGTTTAAAAGTCTTCACTGCATCTTACAACATGCAAAAACCTAAACAAACTGAAAATCAACCACTCTTGGATTTGTCAGAGATGTGAAGTCACAGTGTAAACTGCTGTCCCAGATGCTGAATAGAAAGATAAGTAACAAAAAATTACAACTTACCAGACCAAAACTCCACTGTTTTATTACAGATATGGTTTTGTTGCTGAAACACATTAACACAACCCTCCTACCTTGTCTGCAGCTACTGACCTGGCAATGAGCCCATCAGAAGTATGTGTTCAGCTGTATGTTTTCACTATTGTACCTCTTACTAATTTTCTGACCTTATGTCATAATCTAATCCACATGGACTTTAAGTGCTTTTCCATTCATGAAGACACTACACTGGTCTACTATACTGATAACGTGCAATTACACTTGGTGAACAGGAAGCAGCAACTAATCTAGGTACCCTGGTAAGGCATAATGAAAACATTTAAGTGAATCTCAAGGCATACCTTAGTATTGGGGGGAAAATCAATGCCATCTCCTACAAATAACTATTACCCTTTTTTCAAAAACAGCTTTTGGCTTACCACAGGGCCTTAAAATGAATGGCTTGACCATGTGCCACCATATTACCATGTAAACTGGCGGCCCACCACGAACTAAGTATTATTGGCACAACAAAGCAATACAGTTGCATGTGCACTGTAGGATTTCATCATGAAATAAAAGCAGTATACATGACATCACACTTGAGTATGTCCTAGATCGTAAATAATTTATATAAGCAAGTAACTCAGATGCTCCTGGTGTCATCTCTTCTCTCTCAATCTGGATGAATGGTTTCATTGAGAATTCTCTATGACCATCTGACTGAGAAAGAAATCATGGCTTCATCATGATATGCAGATGACAATAGCACTATAGCTCCTTCCTGGGGTGGGCAACGACTTGCAGTGGCAGAAATTTGAGAAGGGCACTTAATTTTTCATTTTCCCTGTAAGAAGAAATGACAGCAGTTCTATACTGATTCTAAAGAAACAATTAGAAAATTGATCACAATGAGGTCTTGGGGTCAAAGAATTTGGCTAGATTTCTTTGAAAGGGCACATGTACAAAACAATTTGTGCCCCATGTAGAATGCGCTTTGTAGAGTTTGCTCTTGCCTGTCACAAGAGTAACTCTACGAAGAAGGGGCTGCCTAAACCAGTAGACAAGATGACTTGTTTTGGGGGACTCAGCCAATCCCAGCCAAATGCCCTACCCCACCACTCTATCCTTCCCCATTGGCTCATTAACAAAGGGTTGGAGTATATGCTTGGGGTTAGCAAAATAGACTTTTACTTGCAACATAAATCTGATTGAAGCCAGAGCTAAGTGTCTAACCTGCCAACAGTCTATGAGCACTGGGGAACAGGTAGGTAAATAACCGCAACTTGTGGGATGATCGGATACCTCTCTGCTCACTTCTGGACCCTGGGGATTTTCTCTTCTTAATAAATCAACTATGAATTTATAATAAATTTTATTTCATTATTTATCTACCATTTCTATGCTTATAAACTGAAGCTTCTCAGGTTGTTTTAGTCTGCCCCCTTGTGGGAACCAGCTCTTCAATCTTTCACCAGGGATAAAACATTAAATCCAACCTGCTCCTCAAATGAAACAAACAAAACATTATTAACTCTATAATAATTTTACCCCAGCTTTACTAATCCTTCTTCATCCTTTGATTCAACTGTCGGTGACCTTTTATTAAGATTTATAAAGTTTTTCAAAGAGGTTCTTATGACTTTTATTTCTTACCAGAAAAATTCACTTAAGAATATTCTAAATTCTAATCTTTCTAGATATTTAACATTCCTTTCTGACCTTTTTCAATTGCCATGCTTTTATTCTTTTCCTTTCATGAATATGGATAAGAAAGGGGTGCCTTCTATAAGGCTTCTAGTGTTAATTAGGACAATTATCATAATGCTAAGTAAGATAGTTAATATGCTCTGATACAAAATGTTCTTGGAGCTGCATATTCCAAGATCTTAAAATGATTCTAAATAAATTACCACAAATCACTTTGCAAATCTGAACACTCACAGATTAGGAAACAGTGGAATAAACTACTGGGTTATTGATGCTATGGACCATTATACAGATTCTAAGAAATTACAGTTTAAGTATATTCCTAGAGGGATGGCTATGCTATCCTAATTCAGAGAGAAGAGGGCAATTAAAATTGCATTTTATTTTCAAAAATCTTCACACCAGTTTATATATGTACATACATCCTTGGTTATGCAAGTATGAGCTCAGAGAAAAACAGAAAAGGATACAGACTGAATGCAGACAGTATTTGTTACTTTAAGGAGTAGAAAGGGAAGCAGCTCTAATATATCCTTTTTAAATACCTGCACTGTTTGGTAAAAAGTTATTTTTTTTAATTAATGAAACTATTATAACTTATATTTAAAAAATAAAAAGTATGACTAGAATATATAAACACATTCTGACATATCCCTAACATCTTAAGGTAATGAAAAATTGTTGGCTAGAGGGAAAATACCAAGTTTAATTTTACGAAAATAGAATGTTATCTGCCCTCTCTCTGGAGCCCCCCTCCCAACTTTTTAAAGCATTTTTTTAGATTTCTCTTTTTCTCCTTAAAATAAAATTTATATATAGAGAGATATACATATAAAGTATATTTTTCCTCAGAGGAACAGACAGCTGCGTGGAGTGAAGAGAGCTCAGGTCAGATGGACACTGGGCTCACTGTGGCAGGGTGAGAGAGAGACACTCCACAGTTCCAATGTCACACAAGCAATAAAGCAAAACAAAACAAGATTTTACAAAATGAAAAAAAAGAAAAAAGAAAATAGAGTGTTACGGTGCATCTTACAAGGGTACATGTGAAACTTAGTAAATGTAGAATGTAAATGTCTGAACACAATAACTAAGAAAATGCCAGGAAGGTTATGTTAACCAGTGTGATGAAAATGTGTCAAATGGTCTATAAAACCAGT
>CAUYPK010033281.1:0-10400 GCA_963574355.1 Loris lydekkerianus
CAATTATTAATCAAAAATTTATATTACCCCACATTTTTATCAAAACAACTGGGGTACACACACATAAAAAAAAAAAAAAAAAAAAAAAAAAAAAAAAAAAAAAAAAAAATTCCAATTATAAAAGCTTTAAGATAATTCCAACAAGTCACATGTGCTTTAAGATAATAAGACAATATAATATGGCAGAAGACTATTCTCTAACTTCTTTAAATGGAGAAGCAAGAATCCAGTGTACTCAATTCTGATATGAGGACAATTGATGCTAGCATATGATGGGGGATAGGGAAATTAGGGAGTGGAGAGAGGGAAGGAGGGAATAAACATGGCTCTCACATAGACAGCTAACTATTTCAAGTGAGGTAAGCAGTCTGAAAGAATTTAAAAAGATTGGCACACTAACAAGTCAGTGATTAAAGTGCAAAGCTAGTCACAGACCTCCATTGAGATAATCTCACTCAGAGCACTTTCAGAGTGAGTGTGTGTGCATGGACTATGAGTATGCCTGCTCTGCTAACCACAAATTATTCTTGGCCGTCAACCATGAATTGGAGGCCACCCCTAACTGGCTTGACTTTCTCTCTCACTATCTGTCATGTTGTCAAGTTCTTGCCTGTGCTACAATGGCAATCTTAACCACCGCATGCCACCTTTCATTTCACCCCCACCAATGTCTGTCCCCAAAGAGAGACTCCTCAGCTTCTGAATCATCAGCTGGCATCCTTTTATTCATGGATGTAAGATGTGCGCTCATCTTTCTGCCCAATTAAGCTGTTTATGGTTATCACCCAGGGAAGCAATTAGTTCACCGAGAGCAAAGAACGCCATTTAGGAGTTCTGTATTAATCACCTACTGAGATCTTAATTGAAATTTTTATGTTATCCATGAAAAATTATCTATATAGATCCATCAGTCTATCTCTGTTCATAACAGGGACAGAGGGATGCATGCTTTCCCTGTCAGACACATCTGGCTTTCATACACACTCCTCTAACACTGACATAAACTTTAAAGTGAAAATTTGGGAAGCTATATTTTTGTGTGAGCTCTCTAGTTGTTTTCACCAAGAAATTTATATAGGTGCCTATTTAAACAAGGGCCTAAAAGCAAATGACTTCACTACAAGGAGGCGGAGACAAATCAAAATCCAGATGATAACATCTTTTCGGAGCCCTTGGCTCCAGTGTTCTGCCTATTCATTTTCATAACTGTCTATTATAACCTTGATTCTAACTAATTGCTATAGTTTTCTTGGGGTGAGGGAGGACTATATTTTCCATTAAAGTATAATGTCAGTAAAGGTAAGAATTGTACCTATTTGCTCATCACCATGTGTGTAGCCACTGTCTGGCATATTTATATTCATAATTTGTTGAATTAATAAATAAATAAAGAAATTCCTCAAAAACACTCTTCCCTCTAAAACAAATTCATGCAATGAGTCCAGTGCTCTTACACTGCTCCTGCCAATCACAACATTAACACCTCCATGCAAGAACACAACCTGGGCATCCTGGTACATTTTTCTATATTTTCTAAAGAAAATCCAGTCTGGGTACACATAGAATGTAAGATGGCACGTGCTGTCAGTGTAAATTTCATAAAATTAAGAAAATGGTAAAAAAAAAAAAAAAAGAAAAAGAAAAAAGGAGGAAAAAAACAAAAAAAACGATAGAAATGCATCTTCTACTGCCTCACTCATACTGGTAGTTTCCACTTGTATCTAGAGCAAGCTTTGCAGGGGAGCACAATCTTTCTTCATGCCACAGTCTTCACACACACATATAAGTCCCCTGTTGTATTCAGGGTACTTACAAAGTATCGCAGACTCTACTCAGTTTTGTAGGTTGGGAACTAGGGGTACAACTTACTTTATAAATGTCATAGATTTCTCTATCCATCAGGATACATATTTTATGACAGATGTGAATAGTGTCTTTGTCTAATAAAATCAGCATATAATGCCAATTTTCCAGTGGTTGGAAGCACAGAAATTGAGGAAGAGGTGGCAGAAGTGGCCCTGCTAGGACAGTTGCCCTCATCTGAGTTGGAGAGTTGCCTCTTTAAGACAGCACATCTTCTACCTTCCTTTCATATCACTTCCCGGTCCTTAGACCAGGAAGCTCCCTTTTTCCTTCCAACTTGGAAGATATTTTATTCCATATTTCTGCCTTCTCTATATCCTTTTGGAGATAGAAAAATGAGGAGAATAAGGCTAAGAGGCTAATGAATAGAGGATTAAAAAAAAAACAAAAAAACTCTACCTGTCCATCCTGTCTGTCTTGATTTGGAGATGGAGTGCTGAAAGGATGGAAGGTTGGAAAAGCAACTGGTTATCTTGCTGCCATATGGAGAAGGTGTGCCAGGGGTAAGAAAGAATTAAGATGATAAGACACAGCAGAGGTAGAGTCTGAGAAGAGAGAGACTGCCCTGAAAATGTAAAATCCATCCTCAAGTCTCCTAGGCCCTAGTTCCTGCAGCAACTCCATGTAGTCTGAGGGCTACTCCAGTGATTTTTCTACTGGTATAAAGTGATCAGTTCAGAGTTAAGTTTAATCACTTACAGCCCAAAGAGTCTTGATTAATTCAGTCATCATAATAACTTTCTATTAAGAGGATTAAGATAGAAATAAAATAAAAGCTACAATTATTCATAAAAATAAGATGTAAGACCCCAATTCAATAAATTCATATTTTGCCTATTAGCGGGCATTCAGTATATGTCGTATGTTTATGCATGCTGTGTAATATGTTTGATGGGTTTACAACAAAGTTCTGACACATAATAAGCATTGATTAAATATCAGGCAATAATTTTTAAGCCTATACATAATTAAGTTAATGGCCTCATAATACCTAGTACAATGTTTTATTCACACATTTGTGACAACTGATATAAATGACATTTTCCATTGTTTTTATTGTGGGCAGTTGAGGGAGTTTGGTTTTTTACTGCCTTTTTAAGCAGTGGAGTACCTATGTACCAATTCAAATAAAATCCCAATTTTCTTTTGGTAAATAACACTGCCAAGAGGGAGAGCATTTGACCTAGGTGGGGCCAGTTAGACATGCTTACTAGAATTTAAATCTCAAAAATAATGAGACAGAATTCAGAAGTGGTGGAGCTCAGCCACTCATGTGCAGAGCCCTGAGAGGACCATCTATGGGTGATGACATCATTCCTCTAGACTGTTCTGGTTCTTGCCAATTCCCAAGCCTGGTTCACCAGCCACTCATTGAGCAGGCACACCATGGACATCCTCCCAAAAAATTCCGTATGGCTTTAACTGGCCAGAGTCAATTTGTCTAAATTTCATCTAAAGAATCCACCTGGTTCACAAAGCATCAACTTTAGTCATTTGATTCAGTTTCCAGTAACAAATAACTTGAGTATTTCTAATCAGCCTCCAACAACAGAATACCCTGCCAATTTTAGTGATAGAAATAGTAGTTCTATTAATATTACAAATAATTATGTTTATGTATTTTATATATAAGACCTCATGTAAGAGTCTGACAACTTAGAGAGTTGGGTACTAAGCTTACTTCTAATATATAACTTATCTCCATTATACAGATAAGGAAACTGAGGCTGTCTGAGGTCAAATAACATTACCAAGAGCCACAGTCAGTATGCAGTAAGGGTGGAATTGTCATCTGATAACCAATATTCTTTATTCTTTCTTTGTAACAGCAAAGCTCTTTTTCTTAGAACTGAGAACTACCGATTATTGCCTACTCAGCCTAAAAGAAAATAGAGATCACATGTAAAATCACCTAGACCCTCAGTGTTGATATACCATGATAATTTCTAATAATCACCAAGTTACCAGGCAACCAGCTGTAAGGTGAATAGCCCACAGGGAAGATGAAATAAATTGAGGAACTAATTGATCCATTTTATCTTTAGAATTGTGCCTCATATCCTGTTCTCTGCCATTAGCTTTCTCTTAATAATGAAATGAATACATTTATTTTTCTGAAATCTTAATAGATTATACTTCCACCCACAAAAATTATCCATTGTTTCAATAGCATCAAAGCTTACTACATAAAGACCAATTTTGCATAAATTTGATGTGGATTCTTATATTAAAAGATCAACTTAAATTTTTGCAAATGATATTTCCATACGATACACCAATTTCTTCCTCAATATTTGTTAAAAGATGTTGGTTAAAATAAAGTCAACTGAGCAATCGTTAAATATCCATATACAAGATACAGATTTTTAATGATTGTGTTAATAAATCAGCTTGGCTTGTTAATAACTACTTAAAAGCTCTTTTACCAGTCTTTTTTCTTTCTTTTTGTTCTTATGTATCCTTTCAAAAATTTTCTTTCTTATTACTCTTGCATTTCAAGTCACAGAAGCTCTTTTAAAAATACATTGTCCACACTTTCCATTGTACCTAAAGCTACATAAACAACACAAAAACACATCATTTGCACATGCACACATATCCCCCTAGTCTGAAAACCCATCCTAAGTGAACAAATTTAGAAATGATCAGTATTGTCAATGATGAAGAGAAATGAATAGGTTTAGAAAACTTAAGTAACTAAATAATAAATGACAACTTCCCAAGTCTACTGAGAGATTTAGACATCCAGATACAGAAGGGTCAGCCATCCTCAAGCAAATACAGGCAAAAATGACTTTGCTGTAGCACATTATAATCATATTGTCTAAAGTTAAAGAGACAAAGTAAATTCTAAAATCATTAAGAGAAATGCATTTAGTCACCTATAAAGGAGATCCCATTAGGCTAATAGCAGACTTCTCAGCATAAACCTTACAGGACAGAAGAAATCAGATGACAAATCCAAAGTGCTGAAGGGAAAAAATTTCTGCCAAAAATTATATATTTGGCAAGATTAACCTGAAGAAATGAATGAGAAATAGTCTTTCCCAGACAGGAAAATACTGAGGGAATTTATCTCCAATGGATCGGCCTTATAAGAAATGCTTAAGGGAGTCCTACACATGGAAGTGAAATTATGACATTCACCATTATGAAAACACACAAAAGGTAAAACTCAGTGGTAAAGCAATCACACAAAAAAAGAATAGAAAAGAAAAAAATGGCACTACTACAGAATTCCAATAAAATAAAATGATAGAGAAAACAGAAGAAACAAAGAATTAACAAAATCAGCCAGTAAATCATTAAATATATGACAGGAACAAAACTTCATTTATCAATATTAAACTTCAACATAAATAGATTAAATGATCCACTTAAAAGACACAGATTAGCTAAATGGATTAAAAAATAAGATAGTATATCCTACTTACAAGAAACTCATCTTACGGTTAAAAGCACATGAGATATAAGTGAAGGGAGAGAAAAAAAATATGTTTCATGTGAACAGAAACCAAAAGTGAGAAGGATTAGCTATACTTAGATAAAACAGACTTTAAGTCAAAAATGGTAATAAAAAGACAAAGAAGGTCAATATATAATAATAAATGGATAAATTTGGCAAGATAATATGATGATACTAAGTATACATTCACCCAATATTGAAGTACACAAATTCACAAAACAAATATAGTAGAACTAAAGAAAGGGATAGGCAGCAACACAAAACTAGTGTTACAGCCCTAATCAGACCATCTAGACAGAAAATCAACAAAGAAACATGGGACTTAAACTGCACTTCAGACCAAATGAACCTAATAGATATTTATAGAACATTCTACCCAACAACTGCAGAATATACATTATTTACATTCTTTTCATCAAATGAAATATTCTTTAGTATAGATCATATGTAAGGCCATAAAAGACATCTCCACAAATTTTTAAAACTCAAAGTCATGTCAAGTATCTTCTCAGATCATAGTAGAATAAAAGTAGAAGTCAACATCAATAATCGTGAAAACTATACTAATACATGGGCATTAAGCAACATACTTCTGAGTAACCATTGGATCAATGAAGAAATTAAGACAGAAATTTTAAATTTTTTGAAACAAAAATGAAAACTCCACATGCCAAAATTTGTGGTATACAACAAAAACAATGCTAAGAATAAACTACAAACATTAAATGTCTACATCTGGAGTGTAGAAATATTACAAATCAACAATCTAATGATGCTTCTCAAGGAATTAAAAAATCAAGAACTAATCAAACACAAAATTAGCAGAAGAAATTACAAAGATCAGAGAATAAGTAAATTAAATAGAGAAGAAAAAATACAATGGATCAACGAAACAAAAAGTTGGTTCATTCTTTGAAAAGATAAACAAAATTAATACACCACTAGCTGCACTAACCAAGAAGAGAAAAATTACAAATTTTAAAAATATCAGAAATGAAAAAGGTAATATTACAACTGATACCACAGAAATCCAAAAGATCATCAGAGATTATTACAAAATATTCACTGATAAAGACTAGAAGACCTAGAAGAAATGGATAAACTTCTAGAAACATCCAACTTCCAAAGATTGAATCAGGAAGAAATAGAAGACATGAACAGACCAAAAACAAGCAGTGAAATTGAATAAGTAATTGAAAGTCTCCCAACAGAGAAAAGACCAGGACAAAACAAATTCTCAGCCAAATTCTACATGTGCAAAGAACTGATATCAATCCTTCTGAAACTGCCACAAAAAATTGAGGAGGAGGGAATTCTCCCTAACTCATTATATGAGGCCAGTGTCACCCTGTTACCACATGAAAACACAACAAAAAGGAAAATTATGACTAATTCTTCCAATGAAAATCGATGTAAAAATCCTCAGTAAAATTCTATCAAACAAAACCCAACTGCATATCAAAAAGAAAAAAAATAAATGAAATCAGAAAGGAAGAGCAAAGAGAGGGAAGGAGGGAGGGGAGTGGGGCTTTGGTGTGTGCCACACGTTTTAGGCGCAAGACACTACTGTAAGAGGGACTTTACCTAAAAAATGCAATCAGTGTAACCTGGTTTATTGTACCCTCAATGAATCCCCAACAATAAAAAAAAGAAAAAAAAAAAAAAAAAGATAACACACCATGATCAAAAGTGAGTTTTTTACCAGGGGAGCAAGGATGGCGCAATATATGCAAATAAATAAATGTGATAAACAAGATCAAGGACAAAAGCCATCTGATCATCTCAATAAAAAGCATTTGATAAAATTTAGCATTCCTTCTTAATAAAAATGCCTAACAAACTAGATATAGAAGAAACAAACCTCAAAATAATAAAGGCTGTATACCAAACATCCACATCTAATTTATTGAACAAGGAAAAATATTTTTCAAGAACATATTATTAACTAGTGATCATGTTGCACTTTTGATCTCCTGAACTTATTCTTCCTAACTGAAATGTTATATATTCTTTGACTAATGCCTTCCCAAATCTCTCAGCCTCTGGTAACGACAATTCTACTCTCTACTTCTATGAGATCAAGTATTTTAGATTATGCATATGAATGAGATGCTATGGGATTTATCTTTCTGTGCCTGGCTAATTTCACTTAACATAATATCCTCCAGTTTTCACACACATTGTCACAAATGGCAGGATTTACTGCTTCTTTAAGGCTGAATAGTATTCCATTCTATATATTTATAATAGTATATATTTTATATATATATATATAGACTGGAATACTATATATAGTAATATATATTATATATATTCCATTCTATATGTATACACACACACATATCCATAATACATATATAAATACACATATCTTTATCCATTTATCTGATGATGGTCACTTAGGTTGATTCATTATCTTGGCAACTGTGAATAATGCTGCAATAAACATGGACGTGCAGACATCTCTTTGACATACTGATTCTACTTCCTTTATGTTAATGCTTAGGAGTGGGATTGATGAATCATATTATAGCTCTATTCTTAGTTTTTGAGGAACTTCCATACTGCTTTTAATAATAGCTATAGAAATTTACGTTCTCACCAACAGTGTGCAAGGACTCCCTTTTCTCCACATCCTCACCAACACTTGTTTTGTCTTTCTGATAATAGCTATTTTAACAAATGCAAAGGGATATCTCATTATGGTTTTTATTTGTATTTCCTTGACGATTAGTGGTTTTGAGAATGTTTTCACATACCTGTTAACCACTTGAATGTCTTCTTTAGAGAAATGTTTGTTCAGATCCTTTGTCTTCTTTCTAATTGAGTTATTTTGTTTCTTGCTATTTCATTCCTTATGTTTTGGATATTAACTCCTTATCACATGTGTAGTTTGCAAAGATTTTTCTCCCATTCTATATGTTGTCTCTTCCCATTATTGATTGTTCCCTTTGCTGTACAGAAGCTTTTTTATTTGATGTAATCTCACTGGTCTATTTGTATGATTGTTGCCTGTGCTTTGGAGGGATATTTTAAAAGACGTTGCCCAGACCAATGTCATGGAGCTTTTCCCTTATGTTTTATTCCAGTGGTTTTATAGCTTGGGGTTTTACATTTAACTCATCTATTCATAGTTGATTTTTATATATGGTGGGTGATAGGCATCAGAACCCAGGGACACTGAGGGCTGCCTGCTACTAAAGGCTGCCCAGAACTCAGGGCCACTGAGGTTGGCCAGGCAGTAGTGCAGACCAGAGATCTTATCCCTTACACAAAGTTGATGCCTGGACCTGTGTGGGTCTCACCTGGCACCGGGGCCAATCTAGAAACTTAGTCCACAGGTACTGTCCTGGATGCTGAGACTCCACAGTGCTGGGTTTTATTGTGGCAGGCCCAAGTGTTGGGGTCCAAGGCAGAGTCCTGTGCTCACTCCCACTTGTCCCCTCCAAACTGATGGTACCTCTCCACATAGCTGTGCTGCCTGGGGGAGGGGGAAGAAGGACACAGATAAGCTGTTCTTCCTACCCTCCTCAATGTGTCTTTTATTGTGTATCGTGATCTCTTACTTGATTTCCTTAGCTCTTGTCAAGGTGTTTTCATGCATGCAGAGTTGTTAAAATTGGTGTTTCTGCAGGAGAACAAGCACCAGAGCATCTGACTCCACCAACTTGCTCCCAAGTTGTTACTGAGGTCAGCTTTAATGCTTTGTTCCTTCCCCCTCACTGCCATGTCAGATGACAACCAGGTCCTATTAGGTTCACTTCTAAAATACATCTTTATTTCAATTCTATTTTTTAGCTCTGAAAGTCCCTGCCTAGTTTGTTTCTCACTTTGCTCATCTGCACTGATGTCATAGACCACCAACCAGCTGTGTGACTTCAGGTTTTCCTGCAGCCTATAACCTGTTGCTTCAGTGTCCTGATCGTGTGATTCTCCCACATAAAATTGAGTTTCTGCCATTGTTTGTGATAGACCCAAACACTGCAACATGGCCTTTAAAATCTAACATGTTCTTCCTACCTCTACAATCCACATGCCAACTCTTACCTCCCAGTTCTTTGCACTCATCACTCTGCTCTGGCTGTGTGACATTAGTTGTCATTCTTTGCCCTAGATGCTCTCTGCCCAGAAAGGCTATTTTTTCCTTCTCTTGTCTCCCTCCTCCACTTCCTCTCCTTTCATCCTCCTTCCCCATCAGACAAAATCCTAAGTCTCTCAAGAATACCATACTCAAGATGAAGCCTTTCTAATATCCCAAGCTACAAGTACTCTTCTCTTTTGTATTTCCAGAGCTCTTGGCTTTATTAAGCTCTTTATTGCTAAATAGCTCTTTTGAATCCATTTGTAAAGCATATGTTAGATGCTTTCACTCTAGTCTAAATTCCTTGAGACTAGGCACCATCATAATATTTTTTAAAATCCTTTTAAAATTTAGTAAATTGCTTGCTCACAGTGATGATGAGTTCCTGAACATATCTATTTAGTTTCACCTACTGTGCTTATCATTTTACAAGCATATGTTACATAAGGCTCCAAGTCTCTCATTTTACAAAAAAGGAAAATGAGGCTTCCAGGTGTCCAGTTACTAGCAGAAGGTCCTAACACAAGCAAATGGCAGGACCAAGTTTGAAAATCAAGTTGTCCTGATCCAAAGAACATGCCTCACTAGACTTTACTCTGTGTTATGCTTCTAAAAAGTAGTTCATTTTAAAACTAATAAATGTAACTCTGACCAAAGTTCTGAATACCTGTGCACAGTAAAACAGTGTAGAAACAGACACAAAGCAGTATGCAATCTTTAAAAAATTTCAACTTTAATTTTAATGGGAATATTTATGTCATAATTAGTTAATGGCAGCTTAAATGAAAACCCACGCTATTGATACAAATCTCAACAAGATCACACATAAGTCAATGATAACTGACAGTATATCCAAGAAGGGAGTTAGCTCATCAAGTACTCTAGGGGTCATCATAGAAAAGATTTTGTGGACAGCACCTGTGCTCAGAGAGTAGGGTGCCGGCCCTATATACCGAGGGTGGTGAGTTCAAACCCAGCCTCAGCCAAACT